>JAHPZR010049837.1:30000-66215 GCA_019787425.1 Platygyra sinensis | reverse complement strand
AACTATCTGAACAAGTTCAATTGTTCCAGACCTCGCACTACCAGACCGCGTACGCTTATTAAAAATTCAAAATGGCCGCCATATAAAACAAAACACGTGCGATTACGGTATAGTTTGATCTTTTATTCATATTCTAAACTGATGTGAGGGTTCCCTGTGTATGATGTGCTGTTTCACAGGGGAATCGTAAAAGGGGCAATTATAGTAAGGGAATCTCCTGCCTCGCCTAACAAACAATGAACGTTCCGCTTCAACACAAGCGGTTGTGGTTTTATAACAGTCGTTGACCTATCATGTAAACATGATCAACTAAAACTGAGATATTATATTGAGAGGCGGGCTACTTCACCTACCTAAGGTCCCCCACCTTCACGTAAACATGCCCTAAAAATGTTTCCTACAGTGGCTTATAGAGGAGGCCTTGCCCGATTGCAAGGGAAACCTTTTTGAGGTTTCAGGTAAATAAAAAGGAAAGGGGTTTCACAAGCTATTTCATAAGCTATTTTGGCGAATCGACGGATTTGGCGAAAAAAAGGCACGGATCGGCGGATTTGCATACCCCTATTCACCCCCTTCACCAATCCCCATTCGAAGAAGAATTAACCGTTGAGATAGAATGTGGAGAAGTTCGGGAAGAGGGTAGGGGAGGAGGGGGGGGGGGGTCAGAACAGTGGTGACTCATCAACTTGTTCAATGGAATTTTGCCAGGAAACGAGTGGAAGAAACACTTTAGGATAAATTGTGCGGTTTTTAGGGCTAGGCAGGTTTTATCCCACCTTGAGACGTTTACATGCCAAAATGCGGCCCCGGCTGACATGGTTACTCTACCTGGCAGACCAGGCAACCCGACTTAGCGGGTTATCCCACCTATCATGTAAACATGATCAACTAAAACTGAGATATTATATTGAGAGGCGGGCTACTTCACCTACCTGAGGTCCCCCACCTTAATGTAAACATGCCCTAAATTGGAGTTGCAAAATGTTTCCTACAATGGCCTATAGAGGAGGCCTTGCCCGATTGCTAGGGAAACCTATTTGAGGTTTCAGGTAAATAAAAAGGAAAGGGGTTTCACAAGGTAAGGTAAGCCCTTTACACGATCCGGTCACATGGTCCGGAATAAATTATGCTGCGACGCAAATAACGCAGCACTTGAGACTTCCAAAGCAAAAGGAAATCTTGCCAGTTCAGCCCGACTTTCCTTTGATTTGGAAGTCACATTGCGTTATTTGTGTCCCAGCATAATTTATTCCGTACCATGTGACCGTATCGTACAAAGGACCTCTTGATCGGATGGTCAAGGCCTGGGGAGAAAGCCGTACAGGGGCAAAGCAACATTCTGACTAATCAATTTCTAGCCGTCTAGCTCTCTGTTATATAACGCTAAGCTCTGCATGACATAGAGAAGGCCAGAACTGGTTTAAGTGTGAACACGTTCGTGAAAAGCGTGATTGGGTCAGTAAACGTTTCGTTACAGTGATTAGTCATTAAGTTTGCTTATCGTTCAAATGCGAACTCTTACGCCCAAACTATAACACAGTTGGTTTTCTCTTCATGATCGAGTTATCAACCATTCTGAATCCTGTTGTCATGCCAAATGTTTTTTTTCATGCAACACTTGAAATGAGTACGGATAGAATGTTGAACCCAGCCTCCTTTTGTGTAAGAATTCGTGATTTGAAATTAATTCCGTCGATAACTGTTGCAAATAGTTTCTTTACAACTCGATACAGCGATGTTAACTATGTTCTAAGTACAAACAAGCGAGAGGCTGTGATGATTGGAAATCGTTTCCCCAAGATTTGATTCGATTTCGAAATAGTCATTGCATCTAAACTACAGTCGAACCTCCACTAACGACCATCCCTCTACAACGGCCATTTTTTTTTTCTTTCGGGACACGGTCCATACATATATTCACTGTTAATCTAATTTCCCTACAGAGGCCTTCACTCCACAACGGCAACAGGGAGCTTACGCAAAACACGACGGCAACGGAAACAGAAACGTCACGAAACAAAACGTTATGAGCAATACAGTGGCTGTGCACCTGCATTGTAATTCTTGGTACATTTCTTTGCGGTCCTCTGCAAATCATCCTCGGAAACCCAGAGGGCTACTAGCCGGGACGATGCGATATTTTCGGGCGAAAGTTTACATCAAGAGCTGGAGAGCTTTTGAAGTAAACTTTCGCCCGAAAATATCGCATCGTCCCGTCTAGTAGCCCCTGGGTTTCAGAGGATGTCTACAAATCAACAACGAGAAATAAACACCGCACGGTTCTGAAAACGGGACCCACTATAGCTAATTTTCGTATTTCTGTTTGGAACTAAAACATATTCGTAGCATATTCAGCAGAGGCAAGGTTTAACACCGAAAAACACACCGGATAGATCTAAACAAAATGCGAAATTCCAAAGTAAACAAAAACAAACACACTTTTTAATAGGCGTTGTCCTCGCCGTCGCCGTCGTCAGCATGTGCGTAAAGTTCCTAGCGACTACTAAAGCGCATCTCAACTGTCAAAATAGAGAGCTTAGCAGCGTCGAGGGCTGGTCAAAATTTGTCTAGATCCGTTCAGTACGCCAATAAATGTAACAACGTGCTCAGCCTAAATATGCGATGGCAGTGTTCAATGACTTCAGTTCCAAATCGAAATGCAATAAATTAGCCGTCGTCGTTTGCGTTCTTCAGACTAGGAAGAACTTGGTCATCTCACGTTGTTGTTTTGCAATGGAAGGCAAAGAAATGTAGTCACGCCAGTTACGGCATGGACTACCTAATTAAAGGGGCACTGTCACGGTATTTTAGCGTCATTTACAATGCCGAAATATGTTCCTGCATCAATGGAAACCCAAAAATAATGATGCAGTTTTGTTATCTAGGACTTTATCACTACACCGAAACCATTTATTGCCGCCTAACACTTAGCATGACAAGGATGGAAAAGGATTGAAATTTGAAAAAACTTGCCAGTTTTTTCAAATTCTAGAGCCATTCCTTGAAAATATTGCCAGAAATTCATTATGGTTTGCTCTCTGAGCCACCATTCGTTTGATATGTTTCTTTTAGTCCATTTGAGCATTTTGGGAACGAGTAAAGGTACCAGGTAAAAATTTCAGCAACGAATGGAGCTGAAAACAGCAAAACTCCTGTGACAGTGCTCCTTTAAATATGGAGGGAGGCG
Source organism: Platygyra sinensis (assembly GCA_019787425.1). Lineage (NCBI taxonomy): Eukaryota > Metazoa > Cnidaria > Anthozoa > Scleractinia > Merulinidae > Platygyra > Platygyra sinensis. The sequence continues at coordinate 63,028 of JAHPZR010049837.1, read as the reverse complement.
TAAGGGGTGGGTCCGAAAACCGCAAAACCGCACAGAAATACGCCAAAAAACCGCAAACCGCATCGGATTTTTTCCCAAATACCGAAACCGCACGTCCTCTTTGCTTTCAGTTGCGACCTCGACGACCTCCGTTGCCATGGTTGCGCATTGAATCAAAGCAACGAGAACACGAGGCTGTACGGCTGTACGAGCGGGAGCGAATGAGAGGCGGCTGTATTCACAGGCTACGTAATTGCAAACCACAGAGTTAAATTGCAGTAAACTGGTATGAGAGCGAATGAGAGGCGGCTGTATTCACAGGCTACGTAATTGCAAACCAAATAGTTTGTGAGGAAATAAAGACTATTATTATTATAGAGTTAAATTGCAGTAAACTGGTATAATAAACCCCGATTCAAAAAAAAAAAGAAAAAAAAACCACTTATCTCGCGCTTGCAAAACAACTGGATGCCAACCGTTCTAAAGAGTGTCAGCACCGCAGACACTTTTTTTTCACCGAAAACCGCGACCTGTAGGTTGTAATAATTGCAAACAGCTTAGTGTTTTGAAACTGCAATACCGCGAATTAAAGTAAATTTTACCGCAAAACCGCACTAAAAATAACGCAAAACCGCATCACCGCAAACCCTTACGCCCACCTCAAATATGCCATTTTCCTAAATGCTGTTTACTGACCAGTAGGCTAATGCTAAGTGAAAATCGTTTCGAGACACCAAACATGACAAGAATCGATAAATCAGGGTCGCAACAAAGGATAGCTATTTCTTCCGGCTTCTTGGGACTTGTCAGTACTGTGTAGCGAAGATACTTAACGCCAACCCACGGGCTAACGCACATGAATTGCAAAAGTGACCCGTTCGTTTTATCAAGTTCCGTACTTTGAACTCACTTGCGCCCCGAAACATGCGTTGCCACAGCACGTCTCTCGGGGCTCAGGAGAAAATGTCACTATTGGTGTCTGAAAAAGCAAACACTGAATAAATGTGGCTTGACAAGGCCAACCTAGACTGATTTGAACGCATGGCCAGCACCATGCTTCAAAAAATTAAAGGGCACAATCACGGTATTTTGAGTTATTTTGAGCATCGACAAAATTACCGTTAAATTGAAGGAAACCTGAAAATAATAATTATACAAAGATAGAAAAAACATCAAAGAGATAATAATAAACCATCAAAGAACAAGGATGGTTAGGGATGGAGAAGATTAACACCGATTACAAACAACGAAATTGAAAGTTTAGCTAAACTCTTCAAACCGCTTAACCGTGACTGAGCCCCTTTAAATGCACCGTATCGGATCTGAAAAGACCTATGGTTGGAAGATACATAAATGGGAAGCGAGAAACTGCTAAGGACCGCATACAATAAATGCTACAAACGTAGGATCTACAAGAGATCAGCTCAAAAAACTATGTAAAAACAAACAATACAACCGATTTTTTAATTCGATCATCCTGAAAAATTAATCTCAACAGTGATGGGCTCCTGACCTCAAATATGGCTTGACGGCTTCGGAAATGTTTTTTATTTTTATTTGAAGTACGAATTTTAGTTACGTGACCAACAATTGATTGTTAATGGTTAAAATATTCACACTAAAATAGGGAAAGGATAATGAAAGAGCAAAAAGTTTTCATAGTTCATTTCGGAGACTCTAGAGATGGTTCTAGTTAAAACGTTTCTAGACGTCATGGACGAAGCAATGTCGCGTGTGAATTGAAAGCACTTTTGACATGCTATGTTAGCAAGTCCGATACTGCTAAATTTCTGTCACTGCTTATAAACTCTGCCTAGGGTCTTCTCAGGCCTAAAATTCATTCCAGAACTCAATTTTTTCCCCTTAATAAACCTCCAGTTATCGTTGTGGTCGGGGTTTGCTTAGGCTCTTGTGAGCTCTCTACCACTGAACGGTACACACCCGAAAGAAAAAGTGAGCCAATGAAGTGCGAAGCATCCAGGTTTTGCCCTGGTTTCCAGTTCTCTCATGATTCTATCCGAGCGTTCAACGATGAAAAACAAAACAAAAAAAAGAGAGAGGGCTCATGCATGTTTTCTTGTAAAGGTGACGCAAACTGATCCATAACGAGCGTTGCTGGTTTCGATTCTGTGCTTGTTTGGTTAAAGTTTTATCGATGCATTGCTATGTTGTTACATATTAAAATAAACATGCTACAATAAGTACATCAGTTTTCAACGATAAAAATGTTGCACCCTAAAAATCAGTGCCATATTAAACCCCTATCTCCTCATAACGTCCCTTGCGTACCTATATTTACAAGGTCTCTTGGCAGAATCAATCAGTTTAAAACTAAAAATAGTTTTATTCGTCTCAAAACAAAACTCCCACATTATTACACGCAACAGATCAACAATCTTAGGTTACAATCAGATGGAGCTCAGCCAACCTTTTGTAATTTGATTGACTAAGATTAAAGTAGTAAAGTCTGTAAATTCTTTTTTCTCGTTTTACCCGCTTTGCAAGTCACAAATTTCAGTTAGCAAAGTAAATTCTCTAACTCCCGATCAGATCTTCCATTTTTAATGTCTAATCTGTCTAACGGAGTATTTTTGATCTTTGATCGGCTCTAAGCAGACCCCGGTAGGGGGGGGGGGGGTACTCGATATATTCCTGGGTGGGGAGGTGCGGCCCGGCCTCTCATACCCTGACCCTGTTTAAGACAAATATCACTGATTTCCCTACCCTGTTTAAGACAGAATTCCGATTTAGATTAAAAATTGCGGTTACAAATTGTGTGGCTTTCTTGTTGTGTAATCAACGGAAATTTAATAATGTGCCTGGTTGTTGGAAATCACCAGTTCACCCAACACTAGTCTCGTCTCAATATCCTTTATTCGTCACAATGGTCACAAAAAAGTCTCAACCGTCACCGAACACGTTTTTGTCTACTCTGAATTACAGATCATTCTCTGTTGTAAATATATTCTATGTTCACGTGATCAACTTGTCACTCAAACTTAGTTACATTAATCTGTTTGGTTTTTAATTACTGTACGGTCCTTGTCACGATATGAATTTCCTTTATTGTCACGCACCTATGAGTAACGCAGCTATGAATCTCTAACACTGGTATCAATGCCAAAGTAAACGGAAGTCAATAATAATTTACAAGAGCTTGTAAAAAATTTGCCATTTATCATCCAAGAAAAGATATCCCATTTAAGACAAAAATTGATGAACCGATACCCTGATTAAGACAAAAAATGACAAATTCGATACCCTGTTTAAGACAAAAATCCCGAAAAACATACCCCCCCTCCCCCCCCGGGAAGCAGACAAATATGACATTAATTAATCCGGTTTTCTCGGAAATAACATTTGATACAGTTGTGTTTCAAAAACTTCACTTAGGACGCCTAGCGATGGAATCCCTTTTGCAAGACCTCAAGAAACATCTTGAATGCTCGATTTGTCTCGATACATACAACGACCCCAAAACTATATCATGTCTACACACATTTTGCTGTCAGTGTTTGGAGAATCACGCAAGAGCCAGCCACAGAGGAGGAAAGTTCCGTTGTCCAGAGTGTCAAGCCCAAATCGATCTGCCCGAAGGAAATCGTTTCCAAAGTTTACCGAGCAGTTTTTTCCACAACAGTTTGTTGAGTCTCCTTGCCGTTCGACGAACTGGCGATGGAAGTAACATTACTTGTTCCCAATGCAAGAAAAACAACTCACAGATGTACTATTGCTTTGACTGTGGAAACTTTATGTGCCCAGACTGTCACAACGCACACGAAATGCTGAGCGAGTCGTTCGAAGGACACAAAGTCACACCAGTCAAGGAGTTCAAAGCAGAAGATTACGAAGCCTTGTTGAAGCGACAGCCATTTTGTTCAGAGCAGTTCCACCAGAAAGAAATCACCACATTTTTCTGCTTTTCGTGCCAAGCTTGTGTCTGCAAAATTTGCATAGTCACCGATCACCGAAAACACGAGATCGTTTTACTTGACAAAGCAGCTCATGACGAGAAACCCAACATTATGTCGGGCGCTGAAATGATAAACGAAAGGGTGAACGAGCTTACTGAAGTGATTCGACAATTTGAAGAAACGGCTTCTAAGCTGGAAAATAATGTCGCGATCGCTAAACGGGAGGTCTCGCAAGCTGCTGGGCAGATGATCGAAGTAATTCGAGGGCGCGAGCGCGAGGCGATTGTATCACTCGAGACTACACGCGTGACGAGACTCGAGAGAATTAACTCCGCCATCCAGGAAGCTCAGTTTCTGCCCAAACAAATGAAGCAAGCGGTTGAGTTTGCTAAAACTCTGACAGATAGAAGCTCAAGCTCGGATATCATGAGAAACAAGGAAACTTTGAAGCAGCGATTTGAAGTGCTGCGTGAGATTGAAGTTCCAAAACATGATGAGACTTCATTCGTTAAATTTACCGCTGCTTCTGTAAAGGACTTGAAATTAGGCTTCATTGAGGCAATCCCAAAGGCAGACGCGAGGCGATCAGCGCTAGAAGGACTGGAGCAAACTCTTCAGGCTGGTGTAGAGACAGTGTTTACTTTATGCTCCAAAACATCCGAAGGAAAGATTAGCCAGGCTGATCTGAAAAACCAAATTGAAGTTCTGATTGAACCCGCTAAAGATGTTACAAATGTGATTGTTGGCGAGAAAGAGGACGGTAATCTTCAACTGAAATTTACTCCCAAAGTACCGGGCGCGTACGGCATTGAAGTGAAGATCAATGGTGATAAACTTCCAACCTGTCCTTTGACTGTGCAGGTGAAAGAACGTGAACTTCTCGTCGTTGGCGAGATGGACTTAAAATTCTTCCCAGGGGACGTGCCAAAGAGGTTGTATGGAATCGCTGTTAACACAGAAGGCAAGGTAACGGTGACGGATAAGAGTGCAGGCCGTGTTTATGTATTCAACAATGAAGGCCACTGCTTAAGAAAAATTGGTTGTTCCAACGAAGACAATTCTGGAGAGTTTAAAGCTCCATCTGGCGTTGTGTGTTCGAACGTCGATGAGGTGCTAGTTGCAGATGAATTGAGTTCTAAAGTTAAGCAGTTAAACATTCAGACAGGAGCTATTCTGAAAATGTTTGGAAAGCGTGGGGCAGGAAAGGGAGAAATTAAATGTCCGATCGATGTTTGTTTAGATGATAACGGACGCATTGTGCTAACGGAGTACGGCAATAACAGGATACATCTTTTGTCACAGGAAGGAGAAACTATTTCGATATTTGGAGACCGTGGCTTCGCGAAACTCGATGATCCAATTAGCTGCATTCATTGCAGAGACAGGTTTCTCGTATCTGATAGTGGCAATCACTGCATTAAAGTTTTTAATCACCCAGGAACTTTTCTTTACAGATTTGGACAGCAAGGGAATGGAGATGGGCAGTTCAAAAGTCCGTATGGCATCTGTCTAGACAACTCCAATAATCTTCTGGTATGCGATCGTGGTAATAACCGAGTTCAACAGTTTTCTTTAATAGACAATCGCTTCACAGGCAAAACTATCACTGATTTACCAGATCCTACTGGAATAGCAACAGCGCGAGATGGACGTATTCTTGTGACTAGTGGCAAAACTAACAAAGTATACATATTAAAGTAAAGTTAAGTAACTCAGTTAATTGGCAATTTCATGCAGGCAAAACTATTAGTTTATTTTCATATCCTACTGGGATAGCAACAACATCAGTTTGACGTATTCTCGTGATTACACCTGAGACAGTATACATATTGAAAGTAGCGATCTCTATGATGACAGTATCATAATATGCAACGTTGTTGGTCCTGGCATATTTTGACGTTCATAGTGTTTTTATATGGAGATGTACGTCACCGAAACAGTTAAGTAAAAGATAACGTGATTTTTACAAATGGTATCATAAGGGCTTTAACCGACTTTAGAAAAGAAAATATGGTGAACAAAGTCTAAGAGTTTGTTCTTCTAAAAATGTTACCTTTACTCCCGACAGAACTGTTTGTTTTCAAGTATTTTGACATTTGTCATAAGGGCCATGATGTATTTATAAAGAAGTTTCGAAGGTGCTCATCGGTACGTAGCGATCTTCTCATCACGTCTTTTTCATCACTTTTCTCTGTTTCCAAGGTGGTCGTTGTCAAGGGATTCACTTCCAACTACAAAAAAATTGTACTGAGTGAAAATTGATGGTGGAGCTAATCAGGATTTCAGCTCTTTTAAATTTGCGTTTATCTATTATCCTTCGACGAGTTTGCTGTTTCTTGTTAAAGTTATATAATATACAATCTGGTGATATGCATGCCTTGCAATGCGTACCTATCTCTCTGGATAATTCGTTCTCGCATTAATTTTGAAAGTACATGTAATTATTTTTGAAAAATTCAGATAAATTTCATTGAAGTCTTAAATTTAGTGTAAAAATAATTTTGGACAAGAAGGGCAATTGAGGGTCTACAGTAACCTTAATTGATAACTATTAACGGAACTTTAACCCAAGCTTTGCATCAGGGAGCTCCTGATTAGAGATCCCGTCCACTCTTACTGGGAACATTTTCACAGCTCAGTTAAAAGACACAACGTGTGTTGATTAAATCCAAAGCTAAAGCTGAGCTAAAAACAGGAGTCCATTACCCGGAGCATCCATACGAATTGTACCAGCCTTGAGTCAACCCTGTCCCGTATCTTTTTATATTTAGAACTGTGATATCTGCGGGAGTTTTTTTTGTAATTTTCCGCGAAAACAAATAATTAAAATGATTGGCTATTAAAAAAAAAAACACTCGCGATAAACCCTGTGGGAGTTTGTTCGAAAAATAAAAAGATGCCGGACAGGATTATCTCAGAGGCTTAGTATGGAAGACGGAACTCCGGGTAAAGGACTCCTAGCTAAAAACGAAAAAATATATAATTTTTCCTTGCAAAACTTGACAAGAGCTTAAGTATATTTTCAGTTCCCCTTTCTTCGCTCGGCTCGTTGGTTCTTGTTTAAGGAGAGCAAGCAATTAGTGCCAGGGTTGCTCAAAGGTAGCACATTTTCCAAACTGAGAAGTGAAACATGCACGCCTTGCGTACCTGTATGTACACATTTGCAGACAACCTCGTCTCTAAGCGGTGCTGTCAATTTTCATCACTTGCAAGACTGAAATTTAAATGATTTTGGTTGGTCTCAAGAAATAGCTCCAAACAGACTACAATATCACTTTTGTTACATGACAGAACAACGTTCTTGGAGCTCAAAGGTGCTCAGCCCGCGCCACTTGCAATTTGATTGACCAGATGAAACGAAAAGGTGAAATGGTTATGATCACTTCGGAATTGCGGTATTTCGAGATGAAAGTAGATAACGGAGGATTGATGTACTCTAAGAATGATTCCATTTGACTACTTTGGTACTCGCAAATGAGCTTTAGAATTCTCAAAAAGTAAAGGTCAGATCCAAGATCTTGTATTTCAAATGTGACGAAAGACTAACACAAAGGTTACACTGACAGGCCAATTATGTCTAATTAACTGGTTCAACAAAATTAACAGAGGCTCACTAAAATTTCATCTTGATGCAGTTCAGTGTGTCTCGGAAGCTTTACTGGACAAAGGGCGCCTAGTGATGGAGTTCCTACTGAAAGATCTCAAGAAACACCAGTGCATGCTCGATTTTTTTCGAAACCTACAACGAACCCAAAACTATATCATGTCTACACACATTTTGCCGTCAGTGTTTAGAGAATCATGCAAGAGCCAGCCACACACAGAATCAACGGTAACTACAATTTTAAAAAAATATTACTAAATGAAACTTGATGTTGGAGCTGATCAGGATTTCAGCTCTTCTAAATTTGCGTTTAATTATGTTCCTTCGGCGAGTTTGTTGATTTTTGTTAAAATAAAATATACATGCCTTGCGTACCTATGGCTACGTCGTCGCTTGGCCGTAATTATTTGAAAGTAAAAATAGTCTATCGTCTGAAAACAAACCTCCCAGCAGACAACAATGACACACTTATTTCACGAGAACATGTCAACAATTTTAGGTCACAATGGAGCTTAGCCAACCTTTTGCAATTTGATTGGCCAGATTAAAATAGCAAAGTGCAAATATCAATTCAGTTTTCTCGGAATAAATTAGAAATGCGCTATGTTAAGAATTCTCAAAATGATTGCCTTTAACCACTTTGTAACTTACAAATTTCAAACAGCGAAATAAAGTCTTAAAAAAACGTCGCTATCTGTTCAGGATTTTAGATCAATGTGTACCAGGTTAGAAACTCAACTAAATTCCTGACGTAACTACTTTTTTGACATTTGATTGGCTCGAAGCAGACAGTTATGATGTTAATTTATTCAGTTTTCTCGGAAACTAAAATATAATTTTCATCCAGTTGTGTTTCGCAAGCTTCATTAAACAAGCGACGCCCAGCGATGGAGTCCCTTTTGAAAGACCTCAAGAAACATCTTGAATGCTCGATTTGTCTCGAAACCTACAACGAACCCAAAACTATATCATGTCTACATACATTTTGCCGTCAGTGTTTGGAGAATCATGCAAGAGCCAGCCACAAACAAGGAAAGTTCCGTTGTCCAGAGTGTCAAGCCCAAACCGATCTCCCCGAAGGAAATCGTTTCCAAAGTTTACCGAGCAGTTTTTTCCACAACAGTTTGTTGAGTCTTCTTGCCGTTCGACGAACTGGTGACGGAAGTAACATTACCTGTTCCCAATGTAAGAAAAACAACCTTCAGATGTACTATTGCTTTGACTGTGGAAACTTTATGTGCCCAGACTGTTACAACGCACACGAAATGCTCAGTAAGTCTTTCGAAGGACACAAGGTCACACCAGTCAAGGAGTTTAAAGCAGAAGATTACGAAGCCTTGCTGAAGCGACAGCCATTTTGCTCGCAGCAGTTCCACGAGAAAGAAATCACGAGATTTTTCTGCTTTTCGTGCCAAGCGTGTCTTTGCCAAATTTGCATAGTCACGGATCACCGAAACCACGAGATCGTTTTACTCGACAAAGCAGCTCATGACGAGAAACCCAACATTATGTCTGGCGCTGAAATCATCAACGAAAGGGTGAAAGAGCTTGTTGAAGTGATTCGAGAATTTGAACAAACAGCTTCTGAGCTGGAAAACAATATCGCTACCGCCAAATGGGAGGTCTCGCAAGCTGCTGGGCAAATGATCGAAGTGATTCGAGAGCTTGAGCGCGGGGCGATTATATCACTCGAGACAACACGCGTGACGAGACTCGAGAGAATTAACTCCGCCATCCAGGAAGCTCAGTCCTTGCTCAAACAAATGAAGCAAGCGGTTGAGTTTGCTAAAAATCTGACAGAAAGAAGCTCAAGCTCGGATATCATGAAGAACAAGGTGACTTTGAAGCAGCGATTTGAAGTATTGCGTAAAATTGAAGTTCCAAAACATGATGACACCTCATTCGTTAAATTTACCGTTGCTTCTGTAAGGGACTTGAAATTAGGTTTTATTGAGACAATAGCAAAGGTAGACGTAAAGCGATCAACGCTTGAAGGACTGCAGCAGACTCTTCAGGCTGGTGTAGAAACAGAGTTTATGTTATGCCTCAAAACATCTGAAGGGAAGATTGTTAACCAGCCTGACTTCAAAGATCAGGTTGAAGTTCTGATTGAACCCACTGAAGATGTTACAAATGTGATTGTTGGGGAGAAAGAGGACGGTAATCTTCAACTGAAATTTACTCCCAAAGTACCGGGGGCTTACAGCATTGACGTGAAGATCAATGGCGATACACTTCTAAACTGTCCTTTCACTGTACTGGTGAAAGAGCATGAGCTTGTTGTCGTTGGCGGGTTGGAATTAAAATTACTACCAGGAGACGTGACCGGAGGTTTCTATGGAATCGCTGTTAACCCAGAAGGCAAGATAGTTGTGGCAGATGAACCTGGCCACTGTGTTTATCTACTCGATAGAGATGGCAAATGTTTAAGGAAACTTGGCGGTAAAGGAGCAAATTCTGGACAATTTAACAACCCAACTGGTGTTTCGTTTCTAAACGACAACGAGATTCTTATTGCAGATACACTGAATCATAGAATACAACACATAAATGTCCAGACAGGAAGTGTTGTGAAAAGCTTTGGAAAATATGGCGCAGGGAAAGGAGAGTTACACCATCCAGTGTATGTTTGTTTAGATGATGAAGGACGCATTGTTGTAACCGAGTACGCGAACCACAGGATACAAGTGTTTTCAAGGGATGGAGAAACTTTTTCCATATTCGGAGACAGCGACCCAGAGAAACTCAGGTATCCAACAAACTGCATTCCTTACAAAAACAAGTTTCTTGTAACTGATAGTGGCAATCATTGTATTAAAGTTTTTGATCAGTCAGGAACCTTCTTTTACAAGTTTGGAAAAGAAGGGAATCAAGACGGACTATTTCATTTGCCGCGAGGTATCCTTTTAGACAGCTCCAATAATCTTCTTGTATGTGATTACTACAATAACCGAGTTCAGCAGTTTTCTTTAGATGGTCGCTTCACAGGCAAAACTATCACTGATTTACCAGATCCTTGTGGAATAGCAACATCACCAGATGGACGTATTCTCGTGACTAGTCAAACAGCTAAGAAAATTTACTTATTGAACTAGATGATTTAATATCTTGTATCTGGTAGCAGTCGGCTACTAACAGGATTATGTAATTTTTGTTCTTGAGATTTTTTTCACGTTTACATTATTTTTTTTTGTAAGAAGATACTTAGTTGATTTTACTATAAGTTGAGCAAATCCGTGAAATGGTATTTTAAGAGAAGTTGTTTTAAATTAGAAAAAGCGAAATTGTATATATAAGTAGTCTCACTGATAATAGAGAGCGACTAGAGTTGGCGCGATGGGAATTGACAATCTCGTGTTTTCCGAGACAATATGACAAATGGAAATAGAAAATATTGTTATGAGAAATGTTTCGATGACAACTCGTTACTGAGTAAAAAACAATTAAGAGTTTTAGTGCAAGATGGCACATTTTGCCATGTAAGTTCAGTGTATTTGTTTAGAAGTGATCGAAGCAGTTTTGCCGAGAAACCTTTTTTCCTTGCTATGGCACTCGATAGCGCTAGGTTGGTATAATGTTCTTTCAGACTTGTGTTAATTGCTATACTGAAGGACTTTTAATAGCGGAGCTCCGGCGGCCCGAAGGACCGCCAAGCGGAGCCCCATAACCATACGGCGACGGAGTCGCTCAACATGGCGGCCATACTCCAAGTAATATAATAGGTTGATAGAGAGCCTTGGTTTACGGTGTACTTCTTTGATATTAGACATCCATATTATGAGCAAATGATGCCTGTCAAAAAGGTATCTGCTGACCAGTATCACGTGACCATATCGCTGGCTCAAGTCTACAGCTCATCGAGGTCACGTGTTTTTTTAAGTTGACCGCTGGCTAAGTGCTGGTTTTCGAATGGATCGCGGGCTCATGTCAGGTTAACTTGTTGAAAACAGGGCAGGATTGTACGGAAGCTGGCTAACACTAGCCCAGGATTAAAATTTATTCGAATTATAACTTTTTTTCTATACAAATGTTGTTTTGCTGCTTTGCTTTATGTTTATAAAACCCAAAACAGAAAACCTCACCACAAAGTTACAGAACTCAAATCAAAATTGTACCTTTTCCTGGGTTAGCTTAATCAGGTTCTTAACAACCTGGCCAAGGAGCTACGCTTTTAGGCTAGCCTAAATCTATATATTATTATATGCCTCACTCTTTTGACAGGAATGGCAAATGCATAAATTAAAGAAAATCGTGCGTGCTTATGCAACCATCTATAAGATTATTCCCAGTTATAATTCGTTTTCAGCTGCTTCCTGAAGCAGTCTTGTATTTTTTTTCCTCGGAATCGAACCCGTGTTGTGGGGTTTGGGGCGGGGTTGTGATGGTACTCCCTACAATGGCTTATGCGGGGAGGCTCAGCTCCAAAGCTAAGGGTTCCTATTTTTGGGCTTCTGGTATATAAAAGGGTTGCGAGTATATGAAGGGATAAGGAAATCTAATACCTTGTGGCTGTATCAGTTCATTTATTACACACTACATGAAAACGACAAGAATGCTCTATTTGGTCTATTTTTTCAGATTACGAGCCTGTTCTGAAAACATGTATAAGGGGTACCTTTTTTCAATTCAAGGTATACGAAGAGAGTTTTTTTTCAGTGAAAATGGTGTACGAAAGCGTACGGGGTTGGACCTTGGGGCGGAGCATCCCAGCATGGAACTTTGCCGGAAGAGAATTCCCCCCGGAATCGAATAACTCTGTTCAATACTAAGAGACTATAACACTATAATTATCATTTTCTCTTGTCAAGGCGTTTCTTAAACTGACCAACTGACCAATGCAATTATCTAAAATTACGATTCGATTCATCTTTTTCTTTCTTTCATTGGTAGAGAGCTCTGTACTTGGCCCGCAAATAACTGCCCACTTATAATGGTCTGTTCATAGGCGTAGTACCGTCTTAATTCGCCTTGCAGTAAATAATGTCCTGCTCATGCGTATTTTTGCACGCTATTGTCTGAAAAGTGGAAGATCGTTTTGTGAGTTGTCTGAGGATAATTTAAATACGAACACAAAACTTGGTTATCAAATGATAAAACAATTATTGAACTCGGTTATCTGGGTTATGTCGATTTCTCAATTTTTGTAAACCTCTTCCAATAATGATTGCTAAAGTATTACTTATTGCCGTGAAATTGAACGCGACGCATTTATTTCGGGATTTTAACGTCAAAAGCAACAAAAAAACGAAACGGCGGGACTATCTCAGTGTTAACCCTAACATAATTGCTTCAACTCAGACAGGGGTCTTCTCAGGCCTAAAAACCGTTCCACAAATTAAACCTTTTGTTTGTTGAACTTCCCGTTACCGTTGTCGTTGGCCCGACGTAATCAATCGAGCGTTCGGTAATCAAACCCAATCGCTCGATTGGGTTCGATTGGGTTCGGTAATCGAACTTAATCGAACTCAAAAAAAAGAATTTGCCAATCGAACGCAATTGAACGTTCGGTAATTGAACAGTTCAACAATCGAACATAATCGAACACCTCAACAATCAGAAACACGAACCAGTTTCATCTGGTCTGAAACAAAGCGTTGCGGTCAAATAAGTTATTTATTGGCTTCTATTTCAAACACGAGTACAACAGGCAAGATGTCGGACAGGGCAGAGGTGAAACACTATTCTGCAAACACCACTTGCAGTTTTAATACAAATCTACTTTGAGGTAATGAGGGCACTTTTAGCGCTAGTAGTAACTATTTTGTACTCACTGTACACTGTTGCGTGCGTCCAGATTCAGTTGCAGTGGTCGTACTCTAGTTATCTAGGCGAAGCTTTAGCGACGACGGTATAAATCTTTTAAAACTAGACGCATATTTGCGTTCACTCGGGCTTTATATTGGGGAGAAACTGTGGTTTTGTTGCACATAGTTTTGCAAGTATTTTTTTTGTAATTATGGTTTATCTTGTAACTGTTTCTGTATCGGTATGTTGAAAATGCAGGGTTATTACTTATGTATACAAGTTGAAAACATAGTTGTTATGTAGGCTGAAGACATGTTCCTGGGCTGGGTTGGGGGGAGATAATGCCTCCCATATATTATGGGCTATTGTTTCAAACATTTTACTAGCAACAATTTATTTCATTATTTTTTTTTTTGAGTTTCTACTTGAGTAAATTCTTTTGCTGGTTTAGAGAATTGTAGCGGGTTAAGGCTGATTTTAGTTTCAAAATAAACATGTCCTCTGAACTTTTTAACTTAATGAGAATTATCCCTGACCTATCTGGAGGGCGAGGCAATATGTAACATGTCTGATTACAATTTACTGGTACATTACATATAGCACCTTTAATTTTCCTCTGTTGTCCTTTGGCACAACAATTATTTTTTCAAATACAATGCGTTGGGCAATTATTATTTGCTCTAGTTTTTTTGAGATCTTCCAGCTCAGTTGAGATGTCATCTACAAATAAATTGTTGACTATTGCTTGACAGGGAAGACTACCTTGACTGGCTTTAGAGTGACAGGTCTTACATATATATTCTTTTCCATCAAATGACAATAGTATGTTAAAAATGTCCTGAGAAGGGTAGCTAGGTTTATTGAGTTTTAGGACAGATTTCTTATAAAGTGTTCTGTTACATATACAACAAATATAATATGGGCCTTCCTTTATTTTTCTGTTGAACTCTTCAATACACAAATCTAAAGTTTTATTTCTAGCAATATAATTCTGCTTGCGTTTCTCATGTACTTTTTGTTTTGTAGGAGCATCCATTGTTTTGTATTCTTGTGCTTTTTTGTTTAACAACTCTTGTTTCTTATCAGAATCTATGGTTTTGCATTGTTGTGCCATTTTCTCTAGCAGGTATTGTTTCTTTACTGTATCCATTGTTTTGTATTTTTGGGACAGTTTTTTCTGTATTTCCTGTTTTAATTTTCATATCCCTAAGTTTTTTTTTCTCCAAAAATATGTTCTTCTTTGGTGGCTCCATTGCTTCATAGTATTTTTTATTTCTATGATTCTTCATCAATTTTTTCCTTTCATTTCTGTCAGTTACTTTACATGAACATGAAGCAAACTGTATTCTGTAATGCCCTGGACTTTTATATTTCTCTTGTATTGTTCTAGTGGCATCAACAAGTGAAGCTGTTCCATTTATGTTTTTAGTGTATTGAATGGGGGATGTGTCTCTTTCATTATAGAGCAGGAGAGAATACATATATTTTGATCTTTTTGTGGGTTTAAAGATACAACTGATGCAATATGAGGAAAATGATATCAAAAACCCTGTGCATTCACTGTTATTTATTATATCATTCTCAAGAATTAACTTGCTTTGAAATGAATCAGTTAATACTCCTTCAGTCTCAAACAAATTTTATAAATTTACTTCAGTTCCAAAAACCTCTATAGTTCTTGGAAGATTACCTGGTAATAGCTGGTTGTGTTCTAAACTTGATTTACGAAACATGTTTTTGCCATTGTTGACAATGGTGGGTAAGGATGAGTTGTAATTCCAGTAATTGCATGGTTTAATTACAAAGTAGCAAAGAATATAGAGCTACAGCACAACTTAGATTAAAATTTGTGGTTTCATTCACACTGTATTGAGAGACCATCCTATTTTGAATATTCTCAATTTGTACTCCTCTCACTTCAAATATATCATTGTTATGTATACTTTGAAAATAATGGACTTATAAACTATCAAGGACGGTACTTCAAGAAGAACACATGTACCTTGAGGCTGCCCTCTTCCATACAAATCTCTAGCATGAGAATCAAATATTTTGAACCCCATATTACCGTTACAATAGATTGCAACAGCAATACACCTCACTGTTAATATGAAATTGGTGTAGTTTTCAGATCTAAGCAACTCAAAGGCTCTTTGTAAAGAGGTGCAGTACTGATATCCCTCTATAGCAGCATCTTGGTGTACAGTACCAGAGTAGCTTTCACTGTATTCCACCTGATAATCAGTATCAAACACATTTAATGCTGTTGGTAATTCCGACTGCATTAAAAACGCGTGTCTGGCTAATCGTGACAAACTTGAATAACACTGATTTCCAATATTCATTATTTGTATAAGATCATTTGCAGAGCTGATCCCCTGTTTGGTATTGTAAATCAAAGAGCACAAACTCATTGCAACACATTGTTGTCCTGCATTCTGTCCAAAAACTAACTCGTTACCTTGACTATATGGAGCTGCTATTGTTTTGTTAGGGTCAACATATATTGGAGGACCAGGATCTTTTTCTATGTCTCTACTCAATTTATACTTGCAATAATTTGCAACATGGCGGGTCTCACTCTT
Source organism: Platygyra sinensis (assembly GCA_019787425.1). Lineage (NCBI taxonomy): Eukaryota > Metazoa > Cnidaria > Anthozoa > Scleractinia > Merulinidae > Platygyra > Platygyra sinensis. The sequence continues at coordinate 47,201 of JAHPZR010049837.1, read as the reverse complement.
GCAAAGACACGTCAGTTTGTTACAAGAAAACAATGTTAAATATCGACTGGCACGATATTTTACCTCTCTTATACTTTGACGAAATCGACTACGACAGTTAAGCATAAACTTCTTTTTTTGAAAATATTTTTAGCATTTACATAACAGTACAATGTAGAAGACATGGGAAAACACGAAAGAATACATGCATAGACAAATTGTCTAACCTTTCTGCTTTTGTTCCTTAGACTTTTCAAACTTCTTATTGGTATTCTGCTTGGTTCACGATCGCGTCTACATACACGATGAGACTTCAGTTTATGCTTCTCTCGATTAACATTACATAACTCAGTTGATATAGCATGTTTCTCGATGAAAGGTTCACTCATAAATGTTCGCTCCTAAGAGATCTCTCGTAAGGTTTGCAGACCAACCCGTTCCGAAAGCGCTCCTCATCTTTTAGTGTCGGTCTACCGCGAACGCTGTGTGCACATTTTGTATCCGTTTTGTATCCGTACACAGTATTTGTGCTGATCTTCCACGGCATAAACTCTTCTCCGTCCGCCATTACACCATGCCATGTGCTCATCAGTAAAATCTTTGCGCATGCGTATTAATTAAATAATTGCAAACTGTGGCTGAACGAAAAAAAATTCAACTCGGGCGTTTCCTTTGGAAAGCCCGAGTAAATATCCTCGTTCGGTGTTATCACGAGCGATATAAAGGCAGTCTACATGTTGTACTGAGCCGTTCATGTTATATTCATATTGTGAATGAAACAATTTCGAATCAGCTAAACAATAAAGATTTAAGGGCGCTGAAATGTGTAAATATCTCTCACGCTTGCTCCTCTAGTTAAAACTCAGTTAAAGAGTGAATTCCTTCCAATTCTACTAAGAGTTAATGCTTATCAATTTTGTATACCATATTTTGTTTTTCTACCAAACAAAATCGAACCAATCGCGTCGACTGAGTTCGATTTGGTTCGGTAATCGAACTTAATCGAACTCACAGAAAAGTTCCAGTTAGCCTGCGAACAGGCTCCCAGCGAGGTCGGAAAAAAAATTCGGCGAGCGAGCGCACTCCCTCCTCACCAGACCGCTCTAGGCTTGTCCCGCTCGCCGTAGACTATACTGGCTTTCTCGCCCTAAACCCAACCGAACCGGGAGCCTGTTCGCAGGCTAAGTTCCAGTTCGATTATGTTCGATTGCCGAACCAATCGAACTCCAATCGAACGATTGGGTTCGATTGGTTTTTGATTGGGTTTCGTTCGAGTGACTACGCCGGGCGTTGTAAGCTTTCTACCTCTCGAAAACGGCAAATTAATTAATCGACGAATGATGAACGCTGCATACAAACCCCACTGTATTTTTTTTGTTTTTGTTTGTTTTTGTTGTTTTTGTTGTTTTGTTTTTGCAAACGGTGACGAAGAATGATCCTCTTATATGCAATGCTTCATATATGAAGTAACCTAGTTTCTTACAAATGAAAGAATCAGCATTATTGAACAAGAATATAGTTTTTTCAGTATCGTTAAAAAGATTTAATAACGGATATTTAAGTACAATGTCACTTGTTATTTGTTGTCTAATAGTTTTATAACGATCACAATGAAATAAGAAATGATTTTCGTTCTCAATTTGGTTAGAGTGGCAGTGTTGACAAATTCTAAGACATTCAGGTAATTTAGGTACACAGTGTCGTCCCGATTCGATTCTGAGACTGTGATTGCCTGATCGTAGTTTAGCCACAGCTCGTCTATGTTTTAGGTTCTTTATTTGTTCTAAGTAATGAGATTTGCTTACATCTGTTTTAAATAAAGAGTAGAAACATAATTTCCTATTACAGCGGATTAGCTCCAGCTGATGTCTTTTTAAATTGTTTGAGATGTGACATTTTATTTTTTGTAAATTATTTTTAATCGTTGGAATATTGTCAGTTTGGGTTGTTTTGTTATGTGATTGATGATGAATGTCTTTATAATTATGTATAATTTGATTAACCGTTAACATAAAAGATGTTTTTGCTTCGTTTGCTAATTGATTGGAAATGATTAAGCATTGTTTGGCAATGCTGTTTTCTGGAAGAGAATCAAGATGTATCCAAAATTTTATTATTCTTAATAAGATATTCAACTTCAAAGAAAGTCGTCCAGTTTCATTACGAGCTACTACATTAGGTGCTCTTTTATTAAGGCCAAGAAAATATTTGTAGAATTGTGTATGTAGCCTTTCTACAGGGTCTTTTTCCCATTTTTTGATGTTCAAGTTATCATAGCTCCCCAAATTTCAGATCCGTATAAAAGAATGGGAAGAAATAAAGTATCAAATAATTTGTTACACGTATTGATAGGTAGTTTATTAAAGTCAAGGTAACGTTTAGAAGCAAATATTGATCTTCTGGCTTTTTCAACCGAAACTTTTTTGGAATTAGCAAAACTTCCATTTGTGCTGAAAGTAATGCCAAGGTAACTATACTGTGAGGCCTTATCAATTGGAGTTCCATTTAAAAAGAAAGAAAACTTATCACGTGTTGATTTGCGATTCTGTTTTTGAAAAATTAATGTTTTTGTCTTTTTAAGATTAATTTTTAGTAGCCATTTCTCGCTATAATCGTGGAGGATATTTAGTTGCTTTTGAAGACCAGCGGCACTTCTTGATATTAAAATTAGATCATCTGCATAGAATAAACAGTTTAGAGGGAACCCGTTTGGTAGAGTAATTGAATCTGTGTGACATGAAGATTCTAGCAAGCGTGGAAATTTATCTAGATACAGATTGAAGAGTAAAGGAGAAAGGATACATCCTTGTCGCACTCCTCTGTTGTAGTTGAAGAAGGAACTTCTTTTGTTACCGTTTTTACAGCACATTTAGTCTTTGAATACAGATCAGAAATTAATCCATACCGCGCGTCGTTGACCTCTGGGTCGGTTTGGTTATTCTTTGTTTTCATGTGACGTCATCATTTTCCAAAATTACAAATTAACAATCCTAATTTTAGTGTCATCAGATATAAGAACCCATCAAAACTTGACGTTTTACGACGTTTAAGCTCGACAGGGTTCCTCATTTTGTTATAGAGGACATTTGAATTTCCAAGTTTATGCGTTGCGTGACATGGCGGCCGGCGAATTAGAAGGATCTCACATTGGTCAAAAAAGCAGTTATCGCCAAAGTTTTTGCTAAAAAAACAGTTCTTGCACTAGAAGAAGTATTACTTTCAACGTATCAGAACTCTAGGGAAAGAAGTTTTCGTTTCAATGGCAAAACTCAATGACAGATGTTTCTGTTGGCTTACAGCCGCCATGGTAGTGCCCCTCGGAAGGGCACTAACATGGCGTCTCCAAAGCTCTATAAATTTAGGTGAAACTTTTTCCTAATAACGCGGGAATGGAAGACCGCACAGACCTAAATCTTGGCGAAGTCGTTTGTCTATCAATCATCTATTATTCACCTTGACTTAATTTATTGAATGGTTAGGATTTATTTTTTCGATGCAAACCACCAATATTGTTATTTTGTTACATTTTTACATGCCATAATAAGCATTTTTTTTCAAGATAAAAAGACTCCACCCCTAAAAACTAATACGAGTGACATATTACACCCCTAAGTCTCCTCATAACGTCCCTTTCTCTACAGAGGTCACTTTTCTCTGTCCCAAAGGTGGCCGTTGTGAAGAGATTCGACTTTAACTACGAGATATATTTTACTGACTAGTAATTTCAATATGAAAGTGAGTGCTGGCGAAGGGGTATAAAGTTGTGGGGATTTAATTAAACAGTGAATGGGCTTGGAAAAGGGCGTCAACCTTGAGGGTAGGGAGAGTGGGTTTTAGTTGGATGAGTTGTAAAAAGTAATAGAGCGAGCATTGGTTTTGAAAATGGTTTACTGATTTGTATAACCCAGATTGGGGAAGAAATGTTGAAAACGCTTCTTTTTTATGGGACGGGTGGGTGGCTGAAGTGATTGGAAATAATGTTGGTAATAGGAAAGGAAAACAAGGGTGCTCTTTGCAAAAGGTTAGTGGATTTTTTTAATGTCAATTTGAGTATACCGTAATTTGATAGATGTTGTGAATTGTAAATGAAAACTATACTCTTTATTGGAAAATTCTTCTTTAGACAATGTGTATCTTGAAAGGAGAGCAAACTATCCTTAAGTGTATTCCAAAAGTTTTTCAATATTTTTATCTACAGATTAAAACTAAGCCGAACAATGGCATATGCAACATGCAACACAGTCAACAGACTTGCGCGTAAAGAACTATATGTGAATCCTGTGGTACCAGAACGATCAAAGGAGGAATAAATTTATGTCGGAAACTGTCGTGTCACTGTCGTGACAAATTTTATGTAGTTTTAGTAAATGCGGTGAACATGTGTTATATTTGTCATTAATCGAGATAAGAATTTCCGGTTCGCGTGTTCCAAAAGGAAACAAAATACATTGTACTCGAGTAAGTAAGTTAGTTGGCACGAGATCTTTGAACCTATCGCTTTCTATCAACAGTGTATCAATCGAGACGCGAATAAATTTCTTCTTTTAACCAAAAGAAGCGTGTTGGCTGAATTCGTAGGGAGGCAATTCCCAACACCTATACTTCGAGATCCAGAAGCATAAGCTCGATCAGATAGCTGCAAGAAACATGAGAATTTCTCTAGACAAGCGTATAGCTTCTCGAAGTAAAGCTACGGCGTCTCCAAAACATACGACGGCAAATATGATACCCGTGACAAGAATCTATCTACTGTACTTGCAAACAGTTCTAAGTTAGCAACACATTCACAGTAAACGTCATATTTTGTCCCTCGAAAGCAAATACTTGGAGACTTAAAAACATATCTTGCAATAGAAATGAGCCAAAACAATACACTAACACATGACAAATTATAGAGGTGTCAAACTCAACAAAGCGACATGCAGATAACAGCGGAAATCAAACAGACCTATGACCTCTTAAAATTTGCCATCGCACGATTTAACGCCTCTATTTTCTTCTCATACAAACAATACGAAGTGCCCTTCACAAACAAGAGTGAAGCGACAAAAAGGTCAAGAGATCGAAAAGAAAACCGTAAACTATGATGCCACGAACCGTAGGAGTCGTGTTTGTCGTGTGTGGATCCCGGATCGAAACCGTCTGTGCGTAAGATCGTGGTAAAATTCTCACGTGGAATTAAGTGATTCAATTCTCAAGCGGTGGATCTATAAAAACAGCCAACCACAAAGTGATCTCTTTCCGTTTGTGACCTGGATGAATGATTACGAAAGTAACTAAAGACATGGCAACGTCAATTACACCTCTAAAGTCCAAAGCGAAAGCGTCTAACAGCGTGCGATTCCCAAGTGTGTGGATCCTGGATTATATGTCAGCCATGTGATTTGCACATGATTGTCGTTTCAACTACCCCGAATAATGCTCTACTGCGCAAGCTTCGCATCTTACATCCGACAAAATTTTGGATTTTTCCCCCTATTGACAAGAATAGTGTGCTGTCTCGCTAACGCTCGCCAGCAATAAAGCTTGATGGTGGAACTAACCAGGATTTCAGTTCTTTTAAATCTGCGTTTATTTATTTTCCTTCGGCGACTTTGTTCATTCCTGTTAAAATTATGTAATATGCAGGCCGGTGATATCCACGTCTTGCGTACTTATCTCTAGGTCGTCGCTTGGCCGTAAATTTGAAAGCAAAAATAGTCTTATCGTCCCAAAACAAACTTCCCAGCAGACAACAATGACACATTTACTTCACGAGAAGATGTCAACCTTTTGTAATTTGATTCTACAGATTAAAATAGCAAAGTTCGTAATGCCTATAGCAGATTCTCGGGATAAATTAGAAAGGAGTTACGTTAAAAATTCTTAAAATGATTCCATTTGACCATTTTGTAATTCACAAACATCAAACAGCGAAATATGTCATCTATGTCATCGTGATCTGGTCAAGATTTTGGATCTTTCATAGTGTGTACACAGATTAGACAATTTATTGTTCCTGACGTAACTACATGTTTAACATTTGATTGGCTCCAAGCAGACAGTTATGACGTTAATTAATTCGGTTTTCTCGGAAACTAAAATAAATAAATTTTCATGCAGTCGTGTTTCGCAAGCTTCATTTTAAAAGCAAGCGACGCCTAGCGATGGAGTCTCTTCTGAAGGACCTCAAGAAACATCTTGAATGCTCGATTTGTCTCGAAACCTACAACGAACCCAAAACTATATCATGTCTACACACATTTTGCTGTCGGTGTTTGGAGAACCATGCAAGAGCCAGCCACAAAGAAGGAAAGTTCCGTTGTCCAGAGTGTCAAGCGCAAATCGACCTGCCCGAGGGAAATCGTTTCCAAAGTTTACCGAGCAGTTTTTTCCACAACAGTTTGTTGAGTCTCCTTGCTGTTCGACGGACTGGCGACGGAAGTAACATTACTTGTTTCCAATGTAACAAAAACAACCCTCAGATGTACTATTGCTTTGACTGTGGAAACTTTATGTGCTCAGCCTGTTACAACGCACACGAAATGCTCAGTAAGTCGTTCGAAGGACACAAAGTCACACCAGTCAAGGAGTTTAAAGCAGAAGATTACGAAGCCTTGCTGAAGCGACAGCCATTTTGTTCAGAGCAATTCCACGAGAAAGAAATCCCGAGATTTTTCTGCTTTTCGTGCCAAGCTTGTCTTTGCCAAATTTGCATAGTCACGGATCACCGAAACCACGAGATCGGTTTACTCGACAAAGCTGCTCATGACGAGAAACCCAGCATCATGTCGGGCGCTGAAATGATCAACGAAAGGGTGAACGGGCTTGTTGAAGTGATTCGAGAATTTAAAGAAACGGCTTCTAAATTGGAAAACAATGTCGCAACCGCTAAACGGGAGGTCTCGAAAGCTGCCGGGCAAATGATTGAAGTGATTCGAGAACGTGAGCACGAGGCCATTCTATCACTCGAGACAACGCGCGTGATAAGACTCGAGAAAATTAACTCCGCCATTCAGGAAGCTCAGTCTCTGCTCAAACAAATGAAGCAGGCATTTGAGTTCGCTAAAAATCTGGCAGAAAGAAGCTCAAGCTCGGATATCATGAAGAACAAGGAAACTTTGAAGCAGCGATTTGAAGTGTTGCGTAAAATTGAAGTCCCAAAACACGATAAGACCTCATTCGTGAAATTTACCGCTGCTTCTGTAAAAGACTTGAGGTTAGGTTTTATTGAGACAATTCCGAAGACGGCAGACGCAAAGCGATCAATGCTTGAAGGACTGGAGCAGACACTTCAAGCAGGCGTAGAAGCAGAGTTTATGTTATGCCTCCAAACATCTGAAGGGAAGATTATTAACCAGCATGACCTGAAAGATCAAGTTAAAGTTCTAATTGCACCCGCTGAATATGTAACAAATGTGATCGTTGACGAGAAAGAGGACGGTAATCTTCAGCTGACATTTACTCCTAAAGTACCGGGCGCCTACAGCATTGAAGTGAAGATCAATGGAGATAAACTTCCAACCTGCCCTTTCACTGTGCAGGTGAAAGAACGTAAGCTTTTTGTCCTTGGCGAGTTGGACTTAAAATTCTTTTTAGGAGACCTAGGCCGAAGGTTGTACGGAATCGCTGTTAACACAGAAGGCAAGATAGTTGTGACAGATAACGAAGGGCACTGTGCTTATGTGCTCGATAGAGATGGCAACTGTTTAAGGGAACTTGGCGGTAGAGGAGCAAATTCTGGACAATTTAACAACCCAACTGGTGTTTCGTTTCTAAATGACAACGAGATTCTTATTGCAGATGAAGACAATCATAGAATACAACACATTAATATCCAGACAGGAACTGTTGTGAAAAGCTTTGGAAACTGGGGCGCAGGTAAAGGAGAGTTTCAGAATCCAGTTGATGTTTGTTTAGATGATGAAGGACATATTGTTGTAACGGAACGTTGCGGTCACAGGATACAAGTGCTGTCAAGAGATGGAGAAACTATTTCCATATTTGGAGACAGCGACCCAGAGAAACTCAGGTATCCAAGAAGCTGCATTCCTTACAAAAACATGTTTCTTGTAACTGACAGTGTCAATAATTGTGTTAAAGTTTTTGATCAGTCAGGAACTTTCCTGTACAAGTTTGGAAAACAAGGGAATCAAGACGGACAATTTAAGTGGCCGCGGGGTATCCTTTTGGACAGCTCCAATAATCTTCTTGTTTGTGATAAGAACAATAACCGAGTTCAGCAGTTTTCTTTAGAGGGTCGCTTCACTGGCAAAACTATCACTGATTTACCACGTCCTGTTGGAATAGCAACAGCGCCAGATGGACGTGTTCTCGTGACTAGCCAAACAGCTAAGAAAATTTACTTTTTAAGTACATAATTTAATATGTTGTATCTTCTAGCACGGTTACTGACAGTATTATGCAATTTTTGGTCTTGACATTTTTCACATTCAGATTATTTTTTATAAGAAGATACTTAGATAATTTTACTAAAAGTTGGGCAAATCCGAGAAAAGGTATTTTAAGAGAAGTTGTTTTAATTTAGAAAAAGCGAAATCGTATGTAAAAGGTTTTCTCACTGATATTAGTAGAATTCTACTAGTACACTAATGCAAATGCTGTAATCTGATTGGCTGAGCCATTGCACACTATCAGCCATTAGTGTGCAGTGGCTGGAACTCGTCTACGAAATGGCGACGTTTTTTCGTTTTGCCCATCGCGTAGAATAGCCGGACATCATTACTTATTCATGAGCACCGAAGCGGCAAAATTTGAATACGAATGAAGTTTGAATGGCCAAGAATAAGAGAGAAAAGGCCCTAGTTTGCCTGCAGTGCATTGATAAAACTCGATTTCCTGACTTTCTTAAGTCCCATTTAATGCTTTAAGCAACGGGCTTTTCCTGAGGAATGCTATATCTACAATTGCAGCCAAAAAATAGGAAGTTTTGCGATGTTTTTGGACTATCTTTCTGCGTTCGAAACTTGGGAAAAATCGGCTTTTTCGGAGGGGAACATGTTCTCGATACGAAGTGAAAAGCGATTTTTAAGTAAGCGAGACGGGCTTTAAAAATGTTAGCAACGGGAAATAAAAGTTTGACGTTTTTCTTAACTGATCCTGTCTTTACTTTGTTAATCGAAGTAAGATAACGACTATCAAACTGACATTTAAAATTGCGAGTTGGAAGTGCGTTCAAATATGGCGCGTCTTTGCTTAGTGAGCCATTGTTTGAAGCACACGACTGCATAACAATGGCTGTCAAAAAATTATCATATCTTTTCAAAAAAATCACTCAGTCGTTAAATGCGAATCACTGATCTGTAGCCCGCCAACTTTAAAACTCATAGAACGACAGCTTGACGACTATTAACGCGCGCATTTACGATGAACAAGGAAAACAGATCAAAGCTTTTCAAATAAGATGAGTGGCCATCGATCGATCAACGGACTTTATTTGAGTTCGTTGCTTTGTGATCGGGCGTATTAACAACTGGGCAACGAATAACACTATTGACTCGCGTAAGAATCAAGCGCTCTTAAACTACGCAAACATTTAATATTTTACATGGTAAAAGCCGTCGATAGTTTTCAAAGAAATTGGCTAAACTACAGAAAACGGGGCCACTTTTGAAGAAGTACAGTCGAGTGGCTCGGTGGCTTGTCAGTCAATAGCGAAGCGCGCGAGTGACGTCATGACTCAGACAAGACTCAGACAAACAAACTGGAATGATGGATGATTTTGAAGATTTCTTTAAGAGCAAAAGCCGGTGTTCCTAAAACACTTGTGAAACAAAAATTTCGCTTATATTTATATTCCCTGTATTTCCCTCAGAACAAGCTTATGTCGACTGAGTCTCGCGGGGAATTCAGTGATTTGCATTCTATTTTTAGACTTCGCGCGCTTCGCTATTTAAAGAGGTATCGCTCGAGTGGCTCGGCGGATTGTTAATCAATGCGACTGGCGAGCCGTCGAGCCACTAAATTATATACCTTTCTCGTTCTTTTAAACACTCAATACAACTGGCGAGCGATATACGAAAAGTTCATTGTTTTGATGCTCCGCCTTCTTCAAGTTAATGAGCAAGGTCATACTCCCTACGGGAAAAAACGCGCGTTAATCTCAACCAATGAGACTCGGCTCTTAGCGTTAATTTGAATAATACCAGGTAATATGACAGACCTTAGAACTGCAAGTAAATGTCCCGAGAACAATAGGCATTCTGCGCGATGCAAAGTTTTGGAGGAAAATTTTGATGAAAATGGATAATTAAAATCCTGGGAAGACTAAACGATCAACATTTACGGTTTCTTGACTTAAAAAAAAGTTGAAATTATTGAAAAAATGATGCGCGCGCGTGCACGACTTCAATTTTAATTGCCAACTCAATCCGGGCAATCTTTTCGAGGTCGAAAGTTTAATAATACGTCGAGAAATAACGGTACTACACCTATAAGCAAACCAATATTTGTGGGCAGATAGATAGATTTACGGTTTCTTGACTTAAAAAAAAGTTGAAATTATTGAAAAAATGATGCGCGCGCGTGCACGACTTCAATTTTAATTGCCAACTCAATCCGGGCAATCTTTTCGAGGTCGAAAGTCTATCACCTCATAGAAATCTCGAGCTCACAATCTAATCGTTAAATAGATAGCGACCAGAGTTGTCGCGATAGGATTTCACATTGTTGTGTTTTCCGATACAATATGACAAATTGAAATAGAAAATATGCTTACGACAAATGTTTCGAAGAGAATTCTATACTGAGTCAAAACTGATAAAACAATTGAGAGTTTTAGTGCAAGATGACACATTTTTCGAAATCACTTTATCTGCGGAGGAGTAGATTTGCGTCGGTTTTGCCGTGTAAGTTTGTATTTGTTTGGAAGCGAACGAAGCAGTTAAATTTTTGCCGAGAAACCTCTTCCCTTGCCATGGTACTCGATAGCGCTAGGTTAGTGTAGCGTTCTTTCAGACTTGTGTTAATTGCGAAGGAATTCTAATTAACTCGTTTTATAATTATATGCCTCACTCTTTTGACAGGAATGGCTAATGTATAAATTAAAGAACATCGTGCGTGTTTATGGAACCATCTATAGGGTATCCCCGGTTACAATTCGTTTTCAGCTGCTTCCTGAAGCAGTCTTGTTTTTTCCCCTCGGAATTAGACTTGCCACAAGTCGATCTCATCAATTTCAGGGTGAAATAGGTTGGAGCTTGGGGCGGAGCCTTTGTAGAGAATTCCCCCCCCCCCCCCCGGAATCGAATAACTCTGCTCAATACCGAGAGACCATGATTATTATCTTCTCTTGTCAAGGCATTTCTTAAAAACCAATGCAATTATCTAAAATTATCACTCGATTCATCTTTTTCTTTCTTTGATTGATAGAGAGCTCAATACTTGACTTGCAAATATCTGCCCACAAATATTGGTTTGCTTATAGGTGTAGTACCGTTATGGGCTTTGCTGTAGGTAATATTCTGCTCATGCGTATTTGGAACTTGCACGCTCTTGTCCAAAAAATGGAAGATCGCTTGGTGAGTTGTCAGTGATAATTTAAATGCGAAAACAAACTTTATTATCGACTGATAAAACAGTTGTTGAACTCGGTTATATAAACAATAGCCCCCATTTGGCACGGAAATATGCTAGGACATTTGTCCGCGGACATTATCTGTTCAGAGAAGCAAACAATTTTCCGAGAGCGCAGCTCGAAGAAAACTGTGAGCTTCGAGGAACAGATAATGTCCAAGGAAAAATATCCGAGCATATTTTCGCCCCAAATGGAGACTATCGTGTTTATTATCCTTCAAATCTTCTTCGCAATGCACGTAGTTTTGAAATTGGGGGATATTCGTCAATTACAATAATTTGGTAAATCTCCTTCAGTCATGGAATTTTGGCGACTTCATCAAAGGTATAATGACGTCAGAAGCAACAAACAACGCAACGGCGGGACTATCTGTTAACACTATAACATAATTGTAAATCACTTATAATTTTTGCGTTATGTTATGTTCGCGACTCTTAGTCAGTTCGCGTCACTTTAATTTCCGGATGTTATTAAATCGCGAAATTCGCGTATAACGTGTCGGGAAAATTTCATGTAATTCAAGGGACACAGTCAGCTGGCGCACATGCACATTATAAACTATTCCATAGCTAAATTGCGTATAACAGAGACGCGATAAATACTGCTTTTAACCAGATGTGATAAAAATAATATAATAGGATGAGCAAAAGGACACTAAAAACAGGTTTTTCAATAAACGATTGAAAATCAAGAAAAACACCGCGAAAAATGATGCGGATTGCTAGATGAACTTTGATTTCAGGTTGAGGTAAACCTTTTTCAAAGTGAGAACGGCTAGTTTCCAGGTCAGCGCAGTCACAAAGCTGACTGTGTCCCTTTGAGTACACCCGCTACACAGACTAAAGTGATCCAACAGAGGTTGCATTATGGACTTCTAGTGCAGCTCCCAAACTCAACGCCTCAAGGCCAGCGGCCGTTAATTTCAAAATTGTGACACTGACACCGACGTTTGCGCTAACGGAAGTCTAATGTTCCATCATGGCTTCAGCTGAACTTTAACCTGATGACGACTCTCCTCAGAGGCCTCTTTCGTGCTGCTTTGACCGTAGTCTGGAAGTTCGGGTGCTGGGGAGAGGGAAAAAAGGAAGCGCGCGGGGAATGTCGGGAAGGGCCGGGAAAGAGAGAAGAGAGGCCTCTGCCCTTTCCCTCTTCCCATCGTTCACGGCGCGCCCTCTAACTCGCAATATTATTCAATTATTTCCCATGGGGATCCTCTGCGGAGAGAGTGATGACGGTATTTCCACGGCTAGACCTGTTTTGGTTCTGCATTATGCGGGTCTCCGAGCCTTAAAAAAAAAACATAGCTATGATTTATAGAGACGTATAGTAGATTCAAACAACTTACTGTTAATCCCGGTATAGTGAATCGAACCCAATCAAACTGTTTTTCAATCGAACTCAATCGAGGTTCAAAAGAATTCAATATTTTTATTTTTGAATTGGCACGCCGAAGAAAATTTAGTGGTGAATAATAAAGGCAATACAGTGTTCATGTCTCAGAACTATCGGTCTGGCAGTTGCCCTCGAAACTTCTCTTCGGGGGAAAATATTCGTTTTAACAACGTCAGATTTCCGCGGGGCAACTATCAGCTAACAGTTCCTCGACAGAAGCACTCTACTGTTTTTAATAGTGTCTCTCCGCGGATGAACAATATCGTGTGACGTGATCAATTTAAATCAATAATGGGAGAAAATTTAGTGAACTATAATAGCTTCACGATTGGTGTACCAGCAACTCAGCCAATCGGATTGTAGCATTTGCATTACAGTTTTACTTAAAGAATTCATCTCATGGCTGACAGTGTGCGATGTAGTCTGCCAGTTAGATCGGTGTACAACCACCGTTTTAGGGAAATCGGTCAGATTTCTCAGAATATGTAAAAAAAAAAACCGAGGAAAGAGAATTTTAGAGAGTTAAACAAAGTCAAGGCTAGGGAGCATATCCCCTGACCCTCTAGAAGCTTGCTCCCTCGGCTCTCATTGTTTTGGAAACCCATGGGCCGACACCATTTAACTTAGATCAGCGCCTGACTAGAATTCTGTAAAATTAACACTCGATACAAACAGGGAAACTGTTTTATATTCCTTAAATTGCATAGCTTCCCATTACACGGGGCAAAAACTTAATAAGCGAATTGAATTAGTGACTAAGGATCCATGTTGAAGAAGGCTTCTAAGCAGACACTCTTTGAACTCGTCGTGTTTTCCTCAAAATTTCTTCGTACATTTTTGTTAGGTCTACTTGTAGAAAGTTATTTATACCAATATAGACAACATGGACATCTGTGTACATTGCTGACCATTTCCCTTTATTCCTTCAATTCGGCTTGGTATTATAAAAGACGGCACTTCTTTGATTGAACAACCCAGTTCGGTTCGGATTCAGTAATTTTTTTCTGGACGGCAGTTAGGGCCGAGCATGCCGCTCGCCAACTGAACATGAAGGGAAACCATTTCTACTTGAGGACACTGAATTGTTCTTTTTTGCGAGTAATGTTTAGAAAAAAGCAAACCTCCGAAAATAATTTGTGAGCGGCCATCTTAGCGGTCGCTATTGAAAAATCCGGACAGCTCAGGCAACCAATCCGAACTCTCGTTTTCACCGTTGAAAGTTTGCGAGCCATAATATCATACAGTAAATACAGTTTATTACTGACATGTAAGTGAAAAAAAAGAAACTCAAGTCCTGAAAGGATTGATGGAAAGCAAATTTTTAGAGTCAAAATGCGTGGACGAGCAACTACTTTGGTCTTGTTAGGTTTCGACAACGTGCAATCAAAGATTTAGACACTTCGTGGTCCCTTTATTTGTTTCGGTAGGAGGTCACTGGCTCTCTATTTATTACAGGCTTAAGTTATTTCTGGAGTTGTGCGTATTTTACCAATAAGGTCATACAATGCCCTGGATTTCTCAGAGTCGAAAGGTAGAATATTCCTAAGGGTATACCTTTATTTTACATCCCTTGGAAATTTTTCATTCCCAGTTCTATAATGACATTATGAACCGCCAGAACGGTAATTTCTTCAGGTTTGAACTGTCAGTTCTACCCTTTATTAAATCCATTTTGAAATCACTGGTTATCCTGGCAATGTGATGGCTCTCAGCAGTGCGATTTATTCACAAATCGCATTATCTTTTGCTCTAAATTGCATCTTTTTCTCAGCCAATCAGAATGGGAGAGTGAAACAAAGCAACCAATCAGATTTTAATTTTTTTTTCAAACTAACTAATCACAATGCAGGAAAATGAAAGACAAAAAAGTAATTGTTTGGCAAATTTGGCTAGTATTAAATTATGCAATTTCAAAATGGATCTAATAAAGTGACAATTGAACTGAGTGGAGTGCAATTTGGTCTGAAATCATACTTGTGATCTCAAATCGAACTCGCGCTGCGCGCTCGTTCGATTTTGAAATCACACGTATGATTTCAGACCAAATTGAGGAGAAATTGCATATTGATAACAAATTGGTGCTCAAGTTCTAAAACGTCATTAACTGAAGATACATACGGCTGCAAAGAAGTCACAGTTTACAAATTGCTAATTAGTAAGTAACAGCCAAAGTGTATTAAATGTTGCTATATTCATTATCAAAATCTACATCTTCTTTTTGAGATCCTCAAATCTTCTAGTTAGATTGTCAAAGTCCACATTTTCGCCACCGGCACTGTTTCTTTCCGGGACACTGTCGGGTAAATTTGGCAAATCTGTAGGTACAGCTGGAAGGTCTGGGAAACTGGGCCCTGATGGGGGACGTGTGCACTGGGGGCAGCAGCCTGATGAGTGGCTGAAAAAAAGACTCACATGTATGATACTGCAAGATCGATAACTGGTGGTAGGGATATTTAAGGCGGGGTTACACGTGAAGGCTGTTTTAACGTTGCTTAACACGGCCTTTCTGTCAATATCTCGGTCACGTTTCAAGCAACACTTAATCTCTATGCTTATAAAGTTACCATAACCACTGCTTGGCGGTTTTGTGTAAATTTTTGGGCATTTTGGGAAAGAGATATTTTTTGCTCAAAGAATGGGTTAGATTGAGGAAAATAGGAAGTGTTGAAGATTTGATGGGCATAGAAAATTGAAATTTGAAGTGAAGAATTGGTAGATGGACAACAAACAGTCCCCTACCAACCTGGGGCTCTCTTTTGGGGGTTCAGCTGTCTTGTAGTGTTTCCAACCTATTCTAATCGTAATAGTTTTCTTTTAATTATGTTATTTCAAACTTCACTCCTCTTCAGCTGTACCCCGGCCTTAAGTTGAAGCCATTACCTGTTTAGTAGGCTACTCCTGCCAAACTGCTCGAGGAAAATAAAAGCTCTGCTAGTCCTGGTGGATAGGGTGGGGCATTTCCCCAATGCTCTGATCAGGGTCTCAGATCAAATGAATATTTAAGCACTGGATACTACTAATTTACATCTTTCATATGGCCATACTAAGTTGCAATCTATGTCGACAACATTTGGCTGCCAGTGATTGCAGGTTTGCCCAGTTACAGGGCTGTAGTGGGTTAGTTCTGCATACAGTCCAAGTGGCCCATCAGGCTGATGCAAATCTCCAGTTTTTGTAGCTGGAAGTAACTAGTCTTGTGAATTTCTGCTCCCCCTGGGTGGGATGGTAGTCCAGCAGAGGATTACTGCTCCAGTATTAAGTATGCCAATACCAATTTTTACACCTGGGTGGAGAGACGCACTGTTAGAGAGCAGTGTCTTGCCCAAGAACACAACGCAATATCCTAAACCAGGGCTTGGAGGCAAACTGCCTGTGCCACCTCTTATCCAATTAGAGTTACATGCTATTTAGTTGCATTGAATTGGAAAAAGCATTGCCTCTGAAAGACTGTGCATGGGTTCATTGCAGTCAAGCGTACCCCTCAAGATTGCATTAATGAGCTGATTATTTGAAACTTGAACCCGCTGGTCGTTTCAAGAATGCAATAATGAATTGATTATTCGAATATTGAACTCGCTCGTTCGATCCAAGAATACGGCTAACCGGGGTTCCGTTTCCGAAAAATCAATTCACTATTGCATTCTAGAAAAGACTAGTAGGATTGAAACTTACTAGTCGCAACAGTGAATTGATTTTTCGAAAACGGAACCCGTTAGCCGTATTCTTAGATCAAGCGAGCGAGTTCAATATTCGAATAATCAATTCATTATTGCATTCATGAAACGACTTGCGGGTTCAAGTTTCAAATAATCAGTTCATTAATGCAATCTTGAGGGGTACGCTTCACTTAGTTTGACTGCAATGCTTTTAGCACGGGGCAACAGGTTTCCACAGGCGGGCAAAACCATGATTTTGTACTGAACATCTTTATCAGAAAACCTTTCCTCTAGATTGTCAAAACAAGTGGGTAAAAAAGTCCTGACAGCCAGTCAATTTGCCAGGAGCCTGACTCTTCATGAAATTCCTGTGGGTGATGTCTGTATTAAAAAGGACTAGGAAAAGGACTATTTGACAAGTTTATGAATCACCTTTAAGTTGTAGCTACTAAGTGCAACTCGCACAGATTGACTTGCATGGGATGGTGGAAGGTAGGCATACTCCATGCTGCCACCTGTCATAGACGGCATACCAGGTCTATCAAAGCCTCCACCATACCCCTCAAACCCAATGCGACCTCCGCCTCCACCTCCACCTC
>JAHPZR010049837.1:7500-20000 GCA_019787425.1 Platygyra sinensis | reverse complement strand
AGTTCCAAAGCATGACGAGACCTCGCTCGTCAAATTTGTTGCTGCCGCCGAGTCTGCAAAGGACTTGAAACTTGGTTTTATTGAGACAACTCCTAAGGCCGCAGACGCGAATCGATCAACGCTTGAAGGACTGGAGCAATTTTTTCAGGCTGGTGTAGAGGCGTGGCTTACGTTATGCCCCCAAACGTCCGAAGGGAAGATGAGCAACCAGGCTGATCTCAAAGATCAAGTTGAAGTTCCGATTAAACCCGCTGAAGATGTTACAGATATGACTGTTAGGGAGAAAGAGGACGGAAATCTTGAGTTGAAATTTACTCCCAAAGTACCGGGCACCTACAGCATTGAAGTGAAGATCAATGGCGATAAACTTCCAAACTCTCCTTTTACTGTGCAGGTGAAAGAAAGTGAACTTGATGTCGTTGGCGAGCTGGAATTAAAATTCTTTCCAGGAGAAGTACCTCGAAGGTTGGTTGGAATCGCTGTTAGCACAGAGGGCAAGATAGTTCTGACAGATAATAAAGGCCACTGTGTTTATGTATTTGATAGAGATGGGAACTGTTTAAAGGAAATTGGTGGTAAAGGAGCAAATTCTGGACAGTTTTTACAACCAAATGGTGTTTCGTTTCTAAAGGACAACGAGGTTCTAATTGCAGACGAAGGGAATCATAGAATACAACAAATAAATATCCAGACAGGAACTGTTGTGAAAAGCTTTGGAAAATGTGGTGCAGGTAAAGGAGAGTTCAAGAATCCAGTTGATGTTTGTTTAGATGATGAAGGACGCATTGTTGTAACCGAGTCCGGTAATCATAGGATACAAGTGTTGTCACAAGAAGGAGACACTATTTCCATACTTGGAGACAGTGGCTCTGAGAAACTCAACAACAGGCCAACAAGCCGCATTCCTTACAAAAATACGTTTCTTGTAACTGATAGTGGCAATAACTGTATTGAAGTTTTTGATCAGTCAGGGACTTTCTTGCACAAGTTTGGAAAGAAAGGCAAACAAGATGGACAATTCAATTGGCCGAGTGGTAAGCTTCTAGACAACTGCAACAATCTTCTTGTATGTGATACAAAGAATCACCGAGTTCAGCAGTTTTCTTTAGACGGTTGCTTCTCAGGCAAAACAATCACTGTTTTAACAAATCCCACTGGAATAGCAAGAGAGTCAGATGGATGTATTCTCATTGCTACACGTAAGACAGTATACATTCTGAAGTAGATGTTTCAATAGCTTGTAGCATGTCGCACAGAACTGTTTTAAGTCTCTCTAAAGAAAATAGAGGACGGGAAACAGTGTACATCTACCATGGATTTTTTTAATTTTGAGGTCTCTATGATGAAAATCATATAGTATCCAATGTTGTTTTTTAGCCTTTGCCTTATTTTAACGGTCACGATGTTTTTATGTGGCGATATTTAGTCAAACTCAGTAGACGTTTAGCAAATCTAAGCTATTGTATCACAAATGATAATAAAAATTACAATTTCCTCGATTGCGATGGGTTTAAAAGACTTGTATTTTGCACTAATTCACTTGTTAAGTTGTAACCGAACAGTTTGTTATCGGATTCAACTGAAGATTTTAAAGGGGAGGGGGTGAAGTTGGCTAGATTGCATAATGAATGAGGCATGCCCGCAAATTAATGTTGCAATATTAGAATAAAGACAAATGAAACTGACTAGATTTATATTTTCACGACGTTTCGAAGTCATCGTAACTCCATTGTCAAGTGATAAATACTTACAAGTGTTAGAGTTTAAATAGATGGAAAGCATAATTTGCATACTGGGTGTTGTAAAAAATGTTATACAAATAACTTTGCCATGATCGAGTCGCTTTGGACATTAAGAGAGGGTGACAATTCCCTAATGTATAGCATTTCATAAATTAAACAGTCCTGTTTAGTCTTACATTTTCGTAAGACTGTAAAGTGCTGATTGATATTATCAGGCAAACAATCGACTGTTTAATTTATGAAATGCTATACATTAGGGAATTGTCACCCTCTCTTAATGTTCAAAGCGACTCGATCAAGGCAAAGTTATTTGTATAACATTTTTTACAACACCCAGTATGCAAATTATGCTTTCCATCTATTTAAACTCTAACACTTGTAAGTATTTATCACTTGACAATGGAGTTACGATGACTTCGAAACGTCGTGAAAATATAAATCTAGTCAGTTTCATTTGTCTTTCTTTCTTAGTAATAAGTTTTTCTAAGCAACTGCTCATAAAATATTAGAATAGCAACCTAATTTAAAACAGTACTACCAAAAATAGCTGCAATTTCACAAAGTAGATAATTACCATGAGATGTCAGTCCAGAGTTGCTGTCAAAATATTCACAATCTTTTCAATGTTCAGTTATTGATGTTTTGATTATCCAAAAGGCTTTGGCTAGCGCTACACCCAATCTACCCCTTCCCTCGAAATCCGCCCCTGAATGAGTCTACAGTTGGTACGACAATTTAAAACTTTATCAGAAAATGATTTTGTTACAATTTCAATTTTAGTAAATTTCATGTCTTATATTTCTGAGTTCGTATAACTGCTAAGCACTGCATGAAAGAGGCTATTATTGGTTACAAACCTTTACAGTCCTTCATTGTGCGACAATAGTTTTGAGATACGTTGCTATTTAGTACTTTAGACGAATTGACCTCCTCCCCTTTACGATACTATCCCCGCTCCCCAAAACAATGTTAGATTTCCTGTCCCTAAAATTTGTCGGCTCTTTTACAGACGAAGGGGGAAGGGGTGATTTCAATGAAACCCGAAGGCGGGATGAATAATGGCAATAATGCAATAGGCCACGTTCGATATATTAATATTCTAACATGGCTCCGAGGCTTTCGGGTCAAACTTCTATATTTGGTGTTGTTTTCTTAGTATCCAAGTCTCTCTTGGGAATTGAGGGACAATAGAACCTTGAGAAATTTGCAATTTTGACCCGAAAGCCTTGGAGCCATGCTTGAATATTGATATATCGAATGTGGCCTATTGGCACTCAATTCTGCCGAACGTCTCAACTACTTATGTCGACATTTAATTTGTAGGTTAGTGCAATGAATTTTCAGACTTTTAAAATGCTAACCTTAGGGCGGAGGTACACATGAATTTAAGTGAAGTTTTGGTAAGTTTAAAGAGAAGTTGAAAGGGGAAAAAAGGGTTATGGAACACCACCAGACAGTTGCCCGACGGCACAATGGCACCCCAGGTTGTTGGGCAACTGTTTGGAGTGTATCTACCAATTTTTAACTTCAAACTCTAATTTTAAAACAACACAAAATCTTCAAAATTTCCCGTTTCCATAAATTTAACCAATGCTTTGAGAAAAACTATTTATCTCCAAATATACCTTAAAATCACCAAAAAATTTACAAAACGACCCAAAACATAGATATGTGAAATGAGCATAGAGATTCTTGATTGCTTGAAACGTAAAAGAGATATTTGCATTAAAAACATAATACCCAGCCAAAATACGGCTTTCATATGGACCCCTTCCTTAACTATTTTTAATACAATTGCTACTCAGTTATATAACTATTTCAATTCGTTTGTTCTCTTTTAAAAAGCTGAACGCAAATATGTGATGATATTATCGTGCCTGCTTATACAAACATCTATGGCAGCCCACAATACAGGCGTGTTTTGGCGAGCGAGCTCAATGTGATCGAGTGAGCACCATCTCGGATTTAATTAAATTCGGTAGAGTCTCCCAGACTCTAAAGGTCTTCAATACCGGCCAAAATTGCGACAAAGACACAGAAAATTTTTGCGCTGATGAAAGGCTGTTCCACCATGATTTCTGCTGAACTTTAATCTGATGATGATATCTGTAGGTTATTTTAAGAACCGCAACTAGACCTGTTTTCGTTCTTCTTCTGTTCTCTTAGCCTCCTACGCAAATATTCTTTGGACTCGTCACGCAGTGTTCCTCCCCCTGTGTGCATCTAGAAAAATCTATCACTGCCACTTTATTATGAGCTTAAGATTAGATGACGAGGGCAGAGCCTGAGTCAACTATCACCCATAGAAACTGAGAGTGATAATGGGGTTGTTTTATGAATTAAGAGCAAATCCCCACAAGAATCAAACAAAATCAAATTTCTTCGGCAAGGCTTGAAAACTCAATTTCTCTCCCCTTTTGCATATAGCTAGCCCCTAGCATGAATACAAACGGCCTGTGTTTTTTTCCTCGAAATAGTTTTGTCTTTCTGAGAAAAACAACTTTTTCGATTTACCCTCCAGACTCAGTTTAGCGAGTCCCAACTGGGTTGAAAATCGACCATTTTCATTCGATTCGCATGTCGCAACCATCAAGCGCAAAAAAATTGTAATGCAACCAACTTATTGCATAACTTTTCCTTGTCCAAAACCCCCAATTTCAAGAATATTGGATTAATCTAATTATTTTGCGGTGAATAAAACCAGAGTGTTCTCCAACCTTAACTTCGTCGGTCGGCGCGAAGAATTGGTATTTTGACCATGTGCCATATCACCGAATTTCATAAGATTAAGGCTTTTAATTAAGGAAGGGTAGGTCTTTCAAAATATGTAAAGTTTAGTTTGGGCAAATGATTTGGCAGTCGTAAAAAAATATTCAAAATCACCTACTCTAGACACAAAATCACGCCAGCAGTGTCGAGTGCGTGACCAAGAGTATATTATCATTGTATCCGCAATCTACATAGCAATATCACTTTGGTTCGAAACGTCAGCGTTACAAAGGTATAAATATGATAAACATGCTTACCCTCTTCGATTTGTAACATCCTGAATTTGGCAAACTGTTTCTTTCCCTGTATATTTTCAGCGACGTTTTCGACAAGGCCCACATCAGAATTTGAAGAAAAACAATAACTGCCAAGTGCATATGTATTCATTGTATGTATCACAATCTCTGCTATTTGTGTCCTTTGATTTAGCAAGCAGTAAACCGCTAAAGCGTTATTCAATTGCAATATGCGAGTTTCGAGTTTCCATTTTGAAGACATTTGAAAGTACTCGCTGTTGTTGATTTCAACGTGTAATTTGCATATTTATACCCGAGGCAAGCGCAACACCATTTGCACATGGGCCCTTTGAACATAGGGACGAGGCTGGGGATTTCTGTGGACTACAGAACGGCAAGTGCCCTTCACCAGGTAAGAAAAAAAAATCAAATACTTTAACTGGTCACGAGAACAGACTGTACAAGGAGGAAGTAAAGCGTCAGAGAAATCAAAATAAAAAAACTGACCAGCAAAGCTAGCCCGAAGAAAATCGGAAATTGACCAGCAAAGCTGCGACTGACTCTGGTGTTCTCCCGGTGTCTTTTAGATCCTCGTTCTAAAATTCTAACATAACAAGAAATTTTCCACTTTAAACAGTTTACATTCATTAATTACTTGCAAATGCTTAATGTTACATTGCCTACTTGCAATACACTATGTTACTTAACAAATAAAGAAGCCTAAGCCGTGTATTACTATGGAAAACCATAACTACCTTATGTGGTTGTTTATCATTATTTTATGTGGTTTCTTCATTATGTGTTGTAGTCACTTCATTACGTTTTGTGGTTTCTTCATTATGTCTTGTAGTCACTTCATTGCGTTTTGTGGTTTCTTCATTATGTCTTGTAGTCACTTCATTACGTTTTGTGGTTTCTTCATTATGTCTTGTAATGCAGTCCTGACGTGTTGTGTTTTTATCATGACGTTTTGTAATAACTTCATTATGTGGTGTGGTTTTATCATGATGTTATGTGGTTACGCTGTTATGTGGTCTGGTATCTTCTTTATGTGGTTTCATCATTACGTGATGTGGTTTCATCATTACGTGATGTAGTTTCGTCATTATGTCTTCTTAGCTTCACTTCCGATACCAAGCTCTAGTACCCAGGCTTACTCGCTATCACGAACTGGTTAGATCGGTTTTTAGATGGGTCCCAGTTCCATCTCTTCCCCGGCGGTTGAAGACAACAAAATGGCGGAAACAGACAATTCTATTGCGGCTAAATACAGGAATCGATACGACTTATCATTTGGACGAGTGAGCAAACGAGTCTTTTTCCTCTTTTAGCACGTCCCGCCTCGTTCGGAATACTGCTAGAACATCTGTAATCGATCGCCTGCTTCCAGTAGAGATCGATCTTCGTACATAATGCATAATCGGAAATCGGTCAGTATAAAACATGGACTGCGGACTACGGACTACGGACTACGGACTACGGACTGGGTATAAAACACAGACTCAGGTATAAAACGCGAACTAAGCATTACGGATTGGGTGTAAACTACGGACCGAGCATTACGGAGTCGGCATAAAACACGAAGACGTTTTCATAAATAGAAGCTACTTGTAATTATAGAAATCTCATTTCCCGAAAGTGTCCGCTCATACAGGTTCAGCCATACTCGATTGCCGAAAAGGAAATAGAAGACGCTGAAAGTCACAAAATTGACGAGCTGTATGAATTTTCGAATGATTCAAGCGATGATTAAGTCACGGTTTTGAAAGATCACTAACAGTCGAGAGATTTGAGGAGAATTCGAACGACATGTCCCGCTATGTGAAAGTAATGTAACACGAGTGTGGGACCTAGAAAAAATCTGAGTCCCGACAGGATTTGAACCCATGACCTTCCGAACACCGGGCGGTAATGTAACACGAGCGTGGGACCTACCCACGCTAGTGTTACATTACTTTGATATATATATATATATATATATATATATATATATATATATATATATATATATATATATATATATATATATATATATATATATATATATATATATATATATATATATATATATATACCTGGAGTTATGAAAACCGGGTCGGCAAACCTTAACTTTTTGTGTAACTTTTCACAACTTCCCCAGTGTCTAATATTAGCTTGTTTACTAGGGGGGGGGGGGGGAATCCTTAATGGCAGAAGCTTGTAGAGCTTACCTAGCCTGAAATGTTATCTTTTATTTTGTTTAGCCCAACCCCCCCCCCCCCTCCCTCCCTCTCTTTGCCCCTTATCCACTTGGTGTTAAGTTTTACCCAGGCTACACTCGGCTGAATGTTAGTTTCGCGCGGTATCTCGGAGGTGGCGTTGTTCAATTAGCTTTCTATAACTGCTGTCTAAAGGAAGTCTGCCGGAGGACATCATTAAGTCCAATGAAGGTGCAAGTCGAACGATTTGCTAGCAAGCGTCGTCCATTATCGTGCATGAAGCCGTCCTGAGATGTATTTTTGGGTGCGGGACGTGATTTAGTCCCGTTTGGACACGCTGCATGTGACGATAATGTGTGCTTGCTTTAGACAGCAAAGAGCCTTAGCCGCATCAATTTAGGGCTTAGACGTGCAATGTAGCAGACATTTCTAGCTGCTGTTGGCGTTATTTGGCCTGAACTTTGATGCGGACTAAGACTTAGAAAAAAATCTGTTGTAGAGATGAGATTCTACTTCCCCGCCGCTTGAAATCGAAGTACATCCGGGACATTGCTATTTGCGAGCAAAACATGGCCACGAACAGTGTCAAGGAAAGCACGTCAAAGGCTGATCGATCGTGAGTAAACCTTTCATTTCCTTGTTTTATCAATTTCAGGCGTTTTCGGCCTAGCTAACTATCAGACATGTCTGTAATTCGCTAGCGCGGGGGAGATTATTGCTGTGGTTTCCGGTCGGTAATTGACCTGCTGACAGCATGCGGCAATTAATTATGTCCGAGTTTGTTTGAAGTTCAAGCGATTCTCCATGTAAGAAGCTCTTGCTCAGTCCATTCAGGACGATTTAGGCCTTTAGAAAGCTATAGATCAACTCTCCGCTGTGGTTTTGATATGTGTACGTTCGTGTTTATTTAGACTCGAATTTCA
Source organism: Platygyra sinensis (assembly GCA_019787425.1). Lineage (NCBI taxonomy): Eukaryota > Metazoa > Cnidaria > Anthozoa > Scleractinia > Merulinidae > Platygyra > Platygyra sinensis. The sequence goes on along the minus strand of JAHPZR010049837.1, from coordinate 12,132 downwards.
TTTTAATGCACTGCTAATTAAATTGTACAATTCGTGATTCAACTAAAACAAAGTGAATTTAGACTCCCTGGCCTCGAAAGGCATACAGAAAAGTTATTTCCTTTTTATTTGAACTACGATAAGCCTTGTGGAGAGCTAGCTCTAGGAGAGAATTGTATCAAGATTATCAGTCAGGACAAGTCAAATTCTCTAGGTATGTTTCTGGAAATACAGAGAGATATTAGGCTGAAATGTCACGTAACGGCGTCGTTTATGCTGACATGTAGGAATCAATTCCATGCGAAATCCTGTTGTTTATCGGTCCGCGAAAAAAGTATGGTTTTGCTGTCTATTTAAGTTGCTGTGTAAGCCTGAACCAGTGCAGCGAAAGTGTGTGATAGTGTGATTTCCGCATGGTGTTGACAGGTATATGATGTCTTGTTTAAGTGCTGTTTTGCCAAAATAGTCTGTGTCAGGCACTAATATTTTTACGTCGGTGTTAAGCTTAGCTGATCGTACCTTGGAAAAAGCATTTCTCGACTCGGAAAAATTGGATCTAGGTCTAGTTTCAGCGAGCTCTAATGGCATTGAGCCATAGACCAGTCGCTTGTGCAGACAAGGTGACAAGTTGTGCACTATGTTTAATTTCATTCAGTTTGTTGTCTATTCCATGCGAAATCCTGTAGTTTATCGGACCGCGAAAAAAGTAGTGTTTTGCTGACTATGTAAGTTGCTATGTAAGCCTTATCAGGCACTCTATCGCTGCAGCGAACTGAACTTAAAAATTTCTAGGCTGAAATGACACCGTTTTGAAACTTCGCCGGAAGTCAGGTTACTGAATAAATGTTCTAAAATTTGCGTCATTCTAAACTTCGACTCATTGGAATGCTTCTAGGGACCATTAACTTACTGCTCGGCGTCAGATATAGGCTTTTTTATCGGCCTTTGGACGGATTTTATTGCTTTTAATTGCCAAGTAGTAGAATGAGCCCTTATCTTTGCTAACCCTGTTTTCAAAAATTCAGGTATATATATATATATATATTTGAATGAAGATTGGCTTACCAACGCTGATGCCGCTTGGAAGAAGGATCCAAAGGATACTACACGCTTGCACTCGAAAATTGTAGTTTGTGTAGAAAGAGTAAACAGCGAACTTCTTCCGTGGTCAAAACTCTTTAATAAACGTTTCGCCCTTCGGGCTTCCTCAGTATAGAGTGTACAGGATTAAAAATACTTGGAATAAAAATCTCTCTGTGGCTAAGACTTAAATAGGCTAAAAAAATTTTTTACAATGCAATCAAAATAACAAATAAGAACAATAAAAACAATGATGTGAGAAGAAAAAGGTATTAGGACACTAGGGTATTACATAATAATGTAGAAAAAATGATGTAACAAAATCCCAAGTCAAAGCCTTTGAACAGGGCGCTTTCTAGCTCACAATGCCATTGTGTGCTATACTCTCAGCCCCGTAACAAAATCCTTGATTGAGCCTTTGAACAATAGACTCACTAAATATATAGAAATAAAAAAATAATAAAAAGGAGAACACTTGTGAGTGATGAAAATAATGTGTTAATTGTATTTAATTCTATTCCTAGAGTTGAATTCTGATCTCTTATTCAAACCGTAAGGTTGAAGGGTGCAAAGTTGTGCACTCCAGAAAGCTTCTCTTGTAAGCAGACGATGGTCGAGGCTATTTTGATCGCTGAAATTACCAATTTGTTCAATGATGACGAAATCGAAATCCGACAAAACATGAGTTTCTTTGTTAAAGTGTATCGCCACTTCACAAGTGTTCTTCTTTGTACTCATGGCCGATTTGTGGTTTCGAAATCTGACTTTAAACTCGTTAGTTGTTGATCCAACATACTGAACATTACATTTGTTACAAGTGACCAAGTAAACAACATTTTTAGATTTACAATGAAGGTGTTGTCTGATGAAATATTTCCTGCTTGTACTAGCGCTGGAGAAATGATCTGATTCTACTAAAAAATTCTTACAGAGGTCGCATTTCCCTTTACATTTAAAACAACCTTGTATATCTGTGTATATGGTGCGGCGAGGTCGTGTCAAGATTTCTTTAATGTTTTTGGCTCTTCTAAAAGAGGGAATGAATACAACGAAAAAATGAGAGAACAATTACAAAACCCGCTTCATTATGAGAAATTAAATTCAGATCCCAGCTCACATCATGTTGATGTCATTTCCAATTGGACAAAGAAGTGGCTCGATAAGGGACAAATTAGCGATGACATTGCCCAATGGGTTGTCAATGGGAATGCTAAACCAGGCAAGGCTTTTGGCACCATCAAAACTCACAAAGAGGGAAACCCCCTCAGGCTTATTACTTCTTGTTGTGGCACAGCCATTGAAAATCTGTCAGCTTTCACCGAATTTTATCTTAAGCCTTTAGCTCAAAAGTTACCATCTTTCGTTAAGGACACCACGCATCTCTTACAAAAAATTGAAGATCTGAATAAATTGGGCCCTTTTCCTAAAGAAAGCCTTTTGGTCTCATGGGACGTGGTCGCCATGTTTCCCAATATTGACAACAACTTGGGAATCAATGCAATCACAGAAGCTCTTAATTCTCGAACAACAAATTTTCCATCCACCGATTGCATTGTCGAAGCTGTTAAAATATGCCTGCAACACAACAATTCTCAGTTTAAAGATGAAAATTTCCTTCAAATTCATGGGACAGCCATGGGACCAAAAAATGCTTGCAGCTATGCCGATTTAGCTATGGGAATTATTGATCAGAAAGCCTTGTCAGGAAATATTAAGCCCAATCTATGGTGGAGGTATAGAGATGATATTTTCGACCTCTGGACACTAGGACATGATAAATTACTTCAATTCACGCAATTCATCAACTCTCTTTATCCCACCATTAAATTCACCCTTGTTCACTCCCCTACTTCACTTGATGTTTTGGATCTTACGCTTAGCCTTGTTGACGGTTTTATTCAAACTGATATATACTCCAAGCCTACAGATAACCATATATATTTGTTACGCAATAGTGCCCATCCTGTCCATTGCGCCAAAGCTATCCCCTATGGGGTAGCCACCAGAGTCAGAAGAAACTGCTCTTCCTCTGAAACTTTTGAGAAACGAAGTATTGAATATCAAAGTTACTTAATTAATAGAGGATACAACCCCTCTCAGGTCAAACAACAATTTGAGAAAGTCAAATCCATTCCCAGGGAGAATTTGCTTGTTCCCAATACAAAGCAATCTAAAAAGGTTTTTCCGTTAGTTTTAGACTACAATCCTTCTTTGCCAAGCATCGGAAAAATTCTATGTTCTCATCGGCATCTCATTGACAATTCACCTTCCTTAGCCAAAATTTTCCCTAAGGGATCTATCATTCCCTCTTTTAGAAGAGCCAAAAACATTAAAGAAATCTTGACACGACCTCGCCGCACCATATACACAGATATACAAGGTTGTTTTAAATGTAAAGGGAAATGCGACCTCTGTAAGAATTTTTTAGTAGAATCAGATCATTTCTCCAGCGCTAGTACAAGCAGGAAATATTTCATCAGACAACACCTTCATTGTAAATCTAAAAATGTTGTTTACTTGGTCACTTGTAACAAATGTAATGTTCAGTATGTTGGATCAACAACTAACGAGTTTAAAGTCAGATTTCGAAACCACAAATCGGCCATGAGTACAAAGAAGAACACTTGTGAAGTGGCGATACACTTTAACAAAGAAACTCATGTTTTGTCGGATTTCGATTTCGTCATCATTGAACAAATTGGTAATTTCAGCGATCAAAATAGCCTCGACCATCGTCTGCTTACAAGAGAAGCTTTCTGGAGTGCACAACTTTGCACCCTTCAACCTTACGGTTTGAATAAGAGATCAGAATTTAACTCTAGGAATAGAATTAAATACAATTAACACATTATTTTCATCACTCACAAGTGTTCTCCTTTTTATTATTTTTTTATTTCCATATATTTAGTGAGTCTATTGTTCAAAGGCTCAATCAAGGATTTTGTTACGGGGCTGAGAGTATAGCACACAATGGCATTGTGAGCTAGAAAGCGCCCTGTTCAAAGGCTTTGACTTGGGATTTTGTTACATCATTTTCTCTACATTATTATGTAATACCCTAGTGTCCTAATACCTTTTTCTTCTCACATCATTGTTTTTATTGTTCTTATTTGTTATTTTGATTGCATTGTAAAAAATTTTTAGCCTATTTAAGTCTTAGCCACAGATAGATTTTTATTCCAAGTATTTTTAATCCTGTACACTCTATACTGAGGAAGCCCGAAGGGCGAAACGTTTATTAAAGAGTTTTGACCACGGAAGAAGTTCGCTGTTTACTCTTTCTACACAAACTATATATATATATATATATATATATATATATATATATATATATATATATATATATAGTATATATATATATATATATAACTGCAGACAGTACTGTTTCGGCCTTCTGGGCCTCATCAGTGCAGTGCTGATGCTAGGATGGAGGCGAACCCATAAGGTCACCCCAAACGATCCCACACTTGTGGTATCGTCTAAGCCATGCCAGAGTGCTCAAACTAGATAAAACTAGTGAGCATGCGCAATGCTAATAGCAATGGCTCATCCCAGTAGAGTGCTCAATTTGGA
>JAHPZR010049837.1:0-5000 GCA_019787425.1 Platygyra sinensis | reverse complement strand
GATAAAACATGGGTTTTTGACCAATCAGAGCGCACACAGGGTCCTATCTATATTTTAAACTCTGATAAAACATGGGTTTTTGACCAATCAGAGCGCGCGCAGGGTCCTATCTATGGGTGATTTGCATCGAGAATAAAACTCGTAACCATTCGATAAATTTAGTCAAGAATCAGGTATATGATAGATAATTGATAGACAAAAAACATCGCCGAGATTTAGGTCTGTGCGGTTTTTCATTGCTGCGTTATTTGGTAAACTGTTTCACCTAAATTTATAGAGCTTTGTATGGAAACGCCATGTTGGTGCCCTTCTGAGGGGCACCAACATGGCGGCCGGAAACCAACACAAACATCTGTCACTGAGTTTTGCCACTGACACGAAAAATTATTACTCTAGAGTTCTGAGACATTGAAAGTAATATTTCTTTTAGTGCAAGAACTGTTCAGTTACCAAAAACGTAAGCGATAACTGCTCTTTTGACCTACGCGTGATCCTTCTCGCACCGCCATTTAATGTCACGCAACGCATAAATTTGGAAATTCAAGCGTCTTGTCTAAGAAAATAAGGAAACCCATCGAGCTTAAAAGTCGTAAAACGCCAAGTTTTGAAAATGTCTTATGTCTAATGACACTAAAACGCCAGTAGGATTGCTAATTTGTAATTTAGGAAAATGATGACGTCACATGAAAACAAAGAATATTTTAATTACTTATAAACATCACTTATATGACACTAACAGCGTACATTACATTACGTTACATTGCATTACACAACATTACATTACAATACACTACATTACTTGCTTACATACTTCGCTTACAATACATGACATTACCTGACATTACGTTGCATTACTTACTTACTGTGTGTTGTTATTGTTTAGGCCTTGCAAATTGAAACTGTGACTCCTTATGTTATATAATTAATTTATGAAACTGGACCACTTTTTTTAAAAAAAAGTATTTTGTTTGTTTGATATAGAAGCTATGTTACGTTCAATTTCAATTTTGTGATATACAAGATTTAAGAAATCTGCGAACTGAAATTTAACGCTATTTAATTATTTGCAATAGAGGAAGTATTTATGAGAATTAGGTAGTATCTATGAGAATGAATGATTTGCCAGCAATCGGATACCCATGTTATGCACAAAGAACTCTGGGATCGCCAGGGGGCAAACATTGCTAGTCGCTAGAAGGAAATGTATGGCGAAAAACTGTTCTACGTCCAAAGCAAGGGATTTTGGAGAGAGATCAACACTTTTTCGCCGTAGTTTTATCGCAAATGGACTTGGGGAATGTTGATATGCGGAATATGTAAGTAGTTGTCTAAATAACCGTGAAATATGTGATAAAATCTACCGACAAACTTCTTTGCGTGCATGAGGTTTATTGCGAAATTTACATCGTGTAATGGTCTAAAATATCACAAGATTAGGTATAAATCGAGAGGAAATAACCTAATAGAGCTTTTTCAGTTGTGTACAGGCTCCTTGTGGCGTATTTTTAAGTTAGGTGACATATAATATTGGAATTATGCCCGGTGAACGATTGTGCTGTGTAGGGTAAAATCCTTGAGCCCCAAAAGTAAACATTGCAGGTTACGCAGGATTTGCACGTAATTTTCTGAAGGAATTTTTCGATATTCACAGCCTAGTTGGCACATGATTTGTACTCTATAGATTAGGTGTAAAATAAGTTCCTCTTATCCATCTTGTTCAAACCCCCTGACGAAGTCTGTGTGCATCAGACGAAACCGGTCGGAGAAAATAAAACAAGTTGATAAGATCTGTTGCTGTGTGCTCACTAGTACTTATTTAAAAAAAAATTGCATTGCTTCTTTGTTGTGATCGATGAACATGAATCAGTGATCATAATCGGTTTAGAAGTAAACCACTTTTTCTGTGACGCCGAGAAGGTGCAAATCGGTCACTGGCTTATATGAGGAGCGATGCACAATAGTGCCCGTGATCTTGCTTTTCTAAACATGTTCCTTCGCAGAGTTCGAAGAGTAGCGGCTGAATTTAAACCTTCGGATTTTTCAATGAAGGCAGAACTTAACCTATGGATTTCTTCATGTTTCTCATCGCTCATTTCATCCCTCCAAAGAGCAATAGCGCGGTAAAAACGGTTTCCGTCTCCTCTGACAACAACTTTGCTCTTTTGAGGAGGTACATTTCCAGAAGCCATAATTTGTTTATTAAAGAAGTAACTAATAAGAAAACAGGCCGTACACACGTAAACTGAAACTAAAAAGGCTTTATTGGGTTATTTCCTCTCGATTTATACCTAATCTTGTGATATTTTAGACCATTACACGATGTAAATTTCGAAATAAACATTTAATACCATACGCAAGCAAAGAAATTTATCGGTAGATTTTATCACATATTTCACGGTTATTCAAACAACTACTCACATATTTTGCATATCAACATTCCCCAAGTCCATTTGCGATAAAACTACGGCGAAAAAGTGTTGATCTCCTTCCAAAATCCCTTTTTTTGGACGTGGAACAGCTTTTCGCCATACATTTCCTTCTAGCCACAAGCAATGTTTGCCCCCTGGCGATCCCAGAGTTCTTTGCCCAAAGCATTGTATCCGATTACTGGCAAATCATTCATTAGGTGGTTTAGGGTTTAACAGCAAGACCAATTTGTGAGAACTCCGTAAATAATTTCATTCTTGGAAAGGCTAAGGGTCTTTTTAGAAACAGAATGATACCATTTAATAAAATCCGACCTGAAAGAACTAGCAATGGGGCAGGATACGAATAAGTGACCAACTGTTTGGTCTACGTTTGTACAAAAGCAAAAATTATTGGGAAGCTTCAAAGTCTTAAAAATTTCTAAGTGTAACTCTTCATCAATGTGATCTGTTGTTTTTTTGCTTTTGTGTTACAGGTGCTTGTTTGTCGGCAATTATCACAGCCTCTTTTTCCACGGCGTTTTCCGTAGTTTGTTGCCCCCGCAGGGTTTTGGCCCAGAGGCCAAAACCCGAGGAGGCATTATAGTCTCCCCCGCGTATACGTATAAAGAATGTGTGAAATATTGTTGTAGTATGCGAATCAATCCCGATTTGATGAAACTAGGCGCGCACGGTGGTCCCGGTTAATTTTTCAGTCAGCTCGCAAGGCAATGCTACATGGGTAATTCTTGCAACCACGAACACGAGGAGAAAATCGAGGAAGATATTATTTGCTGCACGAGGAGGAGAGGATCTTGCCAAAATATATTTTAGGACTGGTATCTGTCGTCACAGTGATTTCTTCGTATCTAGAATTCAAAGATTCAGCAGTACCTGATTGAATTGTTTAGTCCCGACCTATCCAATCGAACAGTTCGGCAATCGAACCCAATCGAACACCAATCGTTCGATTGTTGAACTCAATCGAACATAATCGAACTCACAATACAATTTTGCCAATCGAACACAATCGAACGTTCGATTACCGAACGATTGGTAATCGAACCCAATCGAAGGTTCGATTACCGAACGATTGGTATAATCGAACGTTCGATTAACGAACGCCGCATCGCATGATAGGCACGTGGATTTGGAAAATTCCGAAGGTGAAAGTGAAATCACCGCTAACTCCCTTCCCTTTTTACGCGGTTTTTGCTGAGCACTGAAACCCAGGACTGAAATGTCTGAGTAATGGCTGCAGCGAGGTCCCTTCTGCTTATTATAATACTAATTTTAAACACAACTGCCTGTGTTGCTGTTGTTGAAATGGTGCGATTTTTCTCTGTTGAGAAGCATTTCCTTTTAACAGTCACAGTACCTTAACAGTCATCGAAATTGCCTTTTATTTGTTTTGTTTTGTTCGAACATTGACATTCTTGCAGTATGATGTTTAGTTCCTGGTTATTCAATAAAAGCTGACAATGATTATATTCCACGTGTTTTACTCAGTTTGAGGCGTCAAGAGACAATTGCATTGGATTAGTTCGATTTTGTTCGATTTTGTTCGATTATATTGGTTCGATTGGTTCGAAAATCGAACTCACAGCAAAATAGGTGTTCGATTTTGTTCGATTGCCGAACCCAATCGAACGATTGGAGTTCGATTGGGTTCGGTTGGTTTTTTTGTTCGATTTTTGTTCGATTGGATAGGTCGGGTTTAGTACAGAAGTTGATTTGTCGGACACAAATCAGCAACGGGATCGACAGCTCGACCCAAACACCACACGTATAAAGATCACGTTTATTTGGATCGCTTATTTTTACTGAGTAATCTTACGTGGCGTAGAGCCCATGTGACGGCTGGGTTGACTGGCAGGGATCCAAAGGTAAAAGTAAATGTTTTGTGTTACAGGTTCGAATGGTTTTAGTGGTAGGTATAGTTTGTAGTCCAAACAGAACTCAGGGATTCCGGAAACACAACAGGAAATTTAATCCGCACGAACGTAGTATTTCCACACAGGACTTCTCTACAAGCACACGCTAGGCTTGTAACTACACTTGACTTTAAACACACGGCCTCTTGCCAAATATCCACGTAACCTCTGTTACACTTCACAAACACGACCTCTGTCGATTACACGCAACCTTCGTCACACTTCAGTAAACACTACTGTAAAACTCCTCGAACACTCCTGGGATAAAAACCATCTAAACACTACATCGATTTACTTATATACTTTACAGCAAAACGTTCTAGAACGTTCCGGCTATACTAAATAGAGTATCATTACAATTTATACAATAACAAAATCAATGCGCGCGCTCTGATTGGTCAATCAGCTATGGTTTATTGTGCCGGTAAACCCATGGAAAAATCGCGCGTCTTCTCAATTATTATATAAAAGCAATAGACCACAAGTTTCTATGGTTTATAGGCTGATAAACCACTTGGGATGTTGTTAGAACACTCGAAGAATTCGCAAATCACTCGCCTGCGGCTCGTGATTTACAAATTCTTCTTGTGTTCTACCAACATCCCGCGTGGTTTATCAGCCTATAAACCATAGAAACTTGTGGTCTATTGCTTAAATAAAC
>JAHPZR010049836.1:12500-14804 GCA_019787425.1 Platygyra sinensis | reverse complement strand
GCGAGTGCAATCAAGGGAAGGGAAAATAGTACTTCTAGTTCTAGTTGTTGTTCGTGTTTTGAGTTAGAGGGATTTTGCTGCACGTTGAATCGTGACATATATCTATTCCCGCATATACGACAGTAATTAGTTTTGTTGGTATGTTGCGATGAAATGATCCTAATAAAGGTTAACTGTTCGTACTGTGGTGCATGGGACGATAGATCTATCCCCCAAAAAATATTGTGAGAAACACTGTTGTTCTCTTGCGTTGTTATGCCGGCACAGGAAAAAATCCAAACGTTGATGGTCATGCTACTTGATTCAGTAGGAACATCGAAGACAAAGAGCATACGCAAACAGGTTTTCCTCGAGTTTCTTCTTAGCACCGTTGAAAGTGTGAAAGTAGCTGAGAGACTGAAACTATGAAATATATATATTTTTAAATATGCAACATTAAGATGACCTAATATTTGCTTTTATCTGCAATTTTCTTCAGATTCAGATTCAGGAGTCGAGCAAGACACTAGGAAGTCATCACTAAAAATATTGCCATTTAAGAAACGAAAATAACAACAAAAAATAGTTTTTGTCACGTTGTAGTATTTGTGAAAAGTGACTTTCCTTTCCTATAGTTAACATTTTCCAAATCTGTTACAGTTAGCGACATTATTTATAAGATTCATGTGCTGCCGAAAGCTGGAAAGGTAAGTGCTTTCTGCAAACAAAAGAGTAATTTAGGAAACCAAAAGCCTCGAACAAAATTTAAGACGCACGTGATATCTTTTGTTAAGTATTTTGCTGAAGTCTAAGATATTGAGGACAAAAACGAATCCTGGGACAAAAATACATGCTTGTAATTCATGAAGACCTTCAGCGTTTTTACAACGTGTTGACCTGTATTTCAGTTTGACTGCACATAAAACAAAAACAGCTGGATAAGTCAGATGCAAAAGAAGAAACTGAACGTTTTAGTTCTTAAAAACATATAAGTCATGTCTCAACACAACCGCTTCCTGCCTCATAAAAAGGTGAACTATTTTCACAGTGCGTATGATTCGTAACTCATCTTAAAGGATTAAAGATCAACACAAGGTATATATACATTGAATTTTATTTAAAAGAAGGACTTCAGCCAATAGCTCTCTGTCGTATTTCAGTTTGACCGCACAAAAAACAGAAACAACTGGATTTGTCAAATGCAAAAGAAGATACTGAACGTCAGTTTCAGTTCTTAAAAATATATATGTCATGTCCTAACACAGTCTTGCGTTTTTCAAACCATCTTCCGCTCCTTGTCTTATAAAAAGGGTGAACGCTATTCACAGTGCATATCATTAGCAACTCATCTCAAAGGATTGAGGATCATCACAAGGTATAGTGCTCTTTAAATTTGATTCACTGAGTCTAATATTGAATTTGTAGTTTAAAGAAGGACTTCAGCTAATAGGTGTCTGTCGTGTTGGGAATAAAATACGAAATTTTGTTCTTTTTTCAGAAGAAAACGCTTAAGCTCTGAACATTAAGGATTATCGCTTTTGGTTGGGGGCAAATCTAAAATGCTTGGTATTGAAGGACGACCGTAGTTTCACCTTTGCTGGAAATGGAGAGGAAGTCTCGAGTAAGTCGCATCTCTTCAGATTCGCTGTATTTAGCTTCTAAACGTACTTGACTATAAAATTCGACAGCCAATTGCGTAGCTCAAGAATCACATCACAATTACGTAGCCAGGGTTTGAAACTTCTGCGTTTAATCAGGATCTAACGCTTCAAACATTTGGCCGCCGACTTTCCTTAGCTCTTTAAAATCTGAGCTTATTATTGAATATAAAATCTACCTTAGTTCTACACCTTTAATTTCACTTTGTTTTATTTTGTCTGACTCAATAAAAAGGCAAAGTGGAACCCCGTCGAATAACAGGCGGAAGCTCTAATTCTTGGTATCTTGTGTTTCTTCTCGACGGAAAGAAATACTTCCTGAATGTAAAAAATGACAAAGTCACTGCCACTGAGGTGAGTTATGAATTTGATCATTATTGTCTCGGTCGTGCATCGTCTTGTTGGAAAACACTGTCACTGCCATATACGTAAGTTATGAATCCGAGTTCCGCTTGGGCTGGACAGTAAAGAAACGTTTCTGATTTAATTTAAGATGTGCAAAGGGACTCATTTAAGATTTCGTTACGGGAAAACAGTCGGCACACTTTTTCTATTTGTGCACTGCTAAACGCAGTTTAACAGTACTGTTTACAATTGTTTCACTTGATGTAAAATATCCCCAAGAGTGAGACAAACAAACACAAATTTTACTAAGGCTGGCCTGCAT
>JAHPZR010049836.1:0-7500 GCA_019787425.1 Platygyra sinensis | reverse complement strand
AACTGGTATTGACTGCAACCTCGACGACTACCAAGTTACTTATAATGAGGTACATTTTAGAATTTTCAGATGTGACTGATGGAATGTGTGATTTAATACTGAAAACATTGCAAAAATGTTCAGATATCCCATTTTATAATAAGATATCCATTTGTCTGTAATCAATTTCATTGTTTAAAGCTCGTCAAAAAGCTCTCGCTACGCGTCATATTTTCAACTCTCTTCTCGGTGTTTGAAAATGTAATTATCTTTGGAAAACGCAAGACCTCTGGAGAGCAGATTCAAAAACATCCGGATTCGCGGCCGAATTCGGCGATTGCGCGTGAACGGTAGCCGTATCCGGAAAGAAAAAGTTGCAGATAAAAAAATATCCGGATTCGTGTGGACTCGACGGGGCCTAAATCTTCTATTTGAATACGTTACGTGTGGACAGGGTAATTTTTGAATCCGAAAAGAAAAAAATTTCGGATTCCAAAATATCAGGATACGTTAAGATCAGATATCCAAACACCGCCAGCACAGAATATGATAACAATTTACCAAGGAAATCTTCTTCACTTAAGCTTTTATAGGAGTACAAATATACAGGAACAGGGAAAGGGAGGGAATAAAACCCTTTAAAATTGTTGGAAGCACTGACACCGTTAATAGTAAACAAGCGGCACGTACCTTAACTTTCCTTAAGAAATATCTGATCCTTTTTGTTATGTCTTGGAAAGTAGGCCTCATCAAGGGGTTTTCCATCCAACAGCTTTGCATGAGTGCATAGCTAAGAGGATAATAATCTAACATCACATCATTTGACATGGAAAGACATGACAATGCACAAACGACATTGTATTACAATACATTAGTTTGGAAGGAAAAGAAATGTGGGCGGGGAACATGAACGCATGCGTATGTTCCCACCACTTCTTACACGCGCTTTCTTATAGGCCTGATATTGTAGATGATATTTAGAAGTTATTCCATGAGTGCGCGTTAGATATGAGATGATAGATAGCGCCGAGTTGGCTATAATCATCTCATATTCAACAAGCGCGAGTGGAATAATTCTTTTATTAAAAACGCCCCCAAAATATGGAAAACTGTAGACTACAATAAAAACAAAAAGGCCCAAAAAAATCACGCATATGCTCGCCATTTTTGTAGATCATGGTGTAATGGCTCATATACCATGATGGCTAAGCCAATGAAAACTCTCGAATTTCATTATCGAATGATCCAGTTTTTAATAATCAGCAATTATTGAACGAGGCTGAGTAGGATACGAAGAATTCTGCAGATCATGATCAAGGAGGGTGTTATCCACAGAGCCCAAAGGCCGAGGTGGATAACACACTCCGAGATCTGCAGAATTCTTCATATCCTGCGAAAGCCGAATTCAATAATTGCTTTATTATTCATTCAAAATATTTCCCCGTTCTCAAGAGAGTTTCGCCATTTCGCTCTTTGTTTTTCCGCTCATCAAATATAACATACATACATATTTATTGCAACTCCCTAAAAAGGGTTTTTCAGTTACAAGTTAAATAAAAAATACAAAGAACAATAATTGATATAAAAATAAGAATAGATAAGCAATTAATTAATACAAATCTAAATTATGTGTTTTCCTAAATAGATGAAATTAAGTTAAAAGTAATTGTTTGGTCAATTTCGATTTAAAGGCTTTTACAGAATTTACATTTTTAAGGTCATTACGTAGGTTATTCCATAGTTTGGCTCCACGGTATCACAACCTCGTCCCCAGGTTTTCTCGGTCAACGGTTCAATAATCTGCAGCGGGCTGCACTTTTGACGTCATTGGTTCAAGATTCGGTCAACAGCAGCTGGTTTTGGTGAATTATGCGTGATTTTAACCAATCAGAAACGGGGAAATATTTTGAATGAATAATAATTAGCAATTATTATATGGCAAGATAGGCTCGAGGTAAATCCGAGCGTTCTGATTGGTTCTTTCTTGGTCGGGATTTCGCCATACGGACCGTTTCTATGGAAACGGTCATAAGCTGTGTATTTTTCGGTTTTCGAAAGCCGGCAAATTCAAAATTTGCAGCAAAAACTACGAAAAGAAAACGTGTAGATACTCTCATTCTTCGCAGAGAATCTACCTAAAAGATTGATATTTTACAGAGCTTACGATAAGAACGAGGAAGACGAATTTTCACAAAGCGAATTTTATTATCCTGAAGATCTGGAAACGTCTAATGTGGACCGAATCAGGCATCGGCGATCGAAAGTCAGGAGGCCATTGACGATTTTATAAAGAAGCAAAAATGTGCTAACACACATAAGGAGATGGCTACTGATCTGAAAACTCTTCTCCACTAATTGTAAGGTAACGGTATGACAAATGAGAGAGTTAAAATCCTACCTGCGAGGGAGCTTGACAACTTCTTGTCCACTGAAATATTCTTTACGAACAAATGCAGGAAACGCGGACGAGAGTACAAGCCGCAACAATTTCCAATTTTCAACGCAGAATTGTCCAGATTGAGAATGAAAAGAAGCGTCGAACTGTTATCGAGAGAGACGGAGGATTGACTCTTAGACTGCCTCTTCATTAGCTGTGTATATGTTTGAATGATTTCACAGCAACCAACTTCGACATTTCTTCATCCATATTTTGTGATGCGCAAGTTAAAATATTCCATGCAGGATCGACAGAAACCATTTTCCGAATTTCAACAAACTGCAGCTGTTGAGACTTGTGGCAAATTCCGTTACAAAAAATTAATCGTTCTTGAAGCCTTGTTTATACTCAACATGACTTACGCTCATTGACTTTGTTTTCAAACTCGTGGTAGCTTGTGCTTTTTGAGTTGCTCGCGTCATCAAAAAAACACGGAGGAAGTCCTTTAATTCAAGTGACCAGAAGTCCGTTTTAACTTAAAGCAAACAAGCATCACCCGAGTGTGCCATATAATAAACTACTTACTAACCTAGCTAGCTCGAGCCGTACTGGGCAATATTGGCCCTCGCGCTCGTTTAATAAGAAGTTATTATAGGGGGATTCATGCTGACGCCATTGTTTACATTTTTCCTCAACACGGCTTTGCTCAAAGAAATAAACATGTCAGATATGAATTGACTCCAGACAGCTAAAGAGCTAGTAAAACTTAATACATCCTGAAATTCTTAGCTCTTTGCGTGTAATATTGAGGGAGAAATTGTCTTTCAAAAACTGCAAAATTTCTGGGTGGCAAAAGCGTTAATGAGATCATACATTCTTTGTAAAATTTTGAGTTTTTGAATCCGTGTTGCACAAAAACTATTCAATACATTAGACTCATATTCATTGGCGGAGTTAATCCTAGTATGACCTTTCAATATTCAGAAGTGATTTATTTGTAGCTCCATCAGAAACTGAATTGCTTATGCTAATGAGGCAAATATTGTAAACAAGGATTCCCCGATTGAATGAGGCTGAGTAGGATATGAAGAATTCTGCAGACCAAGGAGGGCGTTATGCACAGAGGCCGAAGGCCGAAGTGGATAACACCCTCCAAGGTCTGCAGAATTCTTCATATCCTACGAAAGCCGAATTCAATAATTGCTTTATTATTCATTCAAAATATTTCCTCGTTCTTAAAGGAGTTTCGCCAATTCGCCCTTTTCTTTTGCGCTCACCAAACATAACACAATCTCGTCCCCAGGTTTTCTCGGTCAACGATTCAAGAATCTGCGGCGGGCTGCACTTTTGACGTCATTTAGAAGTCATCGATTCAATAATCAGCAGCGGGCTGTTTTTTTTGACGTCATTGGTTCAATAAGACAAAGATTCTTTTCAAATTTGGTCAACAGCAACTGGTTATGGCGAACTATGCGTGTGGTTTTGGCCAATCAGAAAGGAGGAATATTTTGAATGAATAATAAAGTCTGTTACACCATCGATATTATATTCAAGGTGATATACATCACTAAATTTGACAAATGGATAGCAAACGTTGAACATAGATTACGCCATTGTCCATGAAGAAGCTTTTGCCATAAACATAGGGTACTTAAAAATGAAAAATATTTAGCAGGCAATACTTCTCTCTTCTTGCTTGAATTTCTCCTTCCCGGCTTTTTCAGGTGTCTTCTCTAATTCATGTTTGGAGAATATGGAGAAAGGTCGAGTTAAACGTTATAATGCGAAATTGTTCTGTGATATATATTTTGAAGAGAGGTCCGAGTTATTTTAAAGTGCGCAACCGAACGCAACGGTCCGAAGCTAGTAAGTTGAGATAACTATGGCTGCAGAACAAAAAAACTTACAGTTCTTCCGTGCAATGGTCGGGACGAGGCATTCGTCTTCCCGAGGAGAGAAAACTTCTAAGAGCCCATGGTGTTGCTATATCAGGGTAAGGTAGCTCACCTGTTAAGAGGACGAAATAAGGTTAATATGCCATACATGCTTAAAACGATAACTTAGTCCTCAGGACCACACATAGTATACCATTTAAAAGATATTATTTGAGATACCACACATCGTACTAACAGCCATAGAGGAAGCCTAAGCTTGAATTGCAAAGCATTCAAAACGAAAAAAGAAAAGCATTAAAAAATCATTACCCTCCTTGTATAGTTGAGGTACTGGCCTAAACTAGTTGTTCTGTCGAGGAAATAGCGGCTGATAGTTGCCTCGTGGAAATTTGATGTGCTTAAAAAATATGCTAGTTTTAAGAACATCAAATTTCCAAGGGGCAACTATCAGACCGATGGTTCCAGTATATAAACACTCTCTTGTCTTTGTTTTTCACCACTAACTTTTTTTCGTGTCGGTTCAAAAATTATGTTGAATTGTTTTCAACTTTCGAAAATGAAAGCCGTGAAAGCCAAGTGCAAACACCCATCCCCCTTAATTCAATTTCAAATTGTTTATTTCAATAAGCCCGCTTGTTTTTTTCACGGACATATATTTTCCTCGGACGGGTACTATGGGCTGATAATGTCTTTCTGCGGATGAACACTATCGCGTCACTTGGTAAATTTAAACCAATTAGGAACGGAAAAAATTTAGTGGTGAGCTAGGGCTTAATATCATGCTGCTTATGTGGGTTGTCGTGTGATATTAACTTGATCTTAAGAGTCTAAGAGGAAAACGTTGCACAGTTTGTAGGGGTGCATGTTAATCAAATCTCATATAGGAGGGGGTATGATTTTCTGCTTTCAAACGACAATCTGTCCAAGATCTTTTTGGTGTTCAAATTTGATAAAAAACTGGCCAAATATTGAGCACGTAATGAGATTTTGTGCCTCATGGCACTGTCAGGGTTGAGTAGAATAAGTGGAATCCACTGTCGAAAGTAATCAAGCCAACAACTTAAAAATTTAACATTTTTAGATATTTGAAACAAAAAATGTAAGCACGATTAGCATTTTGAACTGTATTGAACACGAAGACTAGCTACTTATTAATCAAATCAAATAACAGTAGTTTTTTCCTCCCTCCACAAAAACCAACACTCCAAATTCCAATGCGACCAGGATAAAGGACCGCATGAAAACCAACTAAAGTTGATGTGGCGTCTTCATTAAATGTTAAAATTGTTATAATTTATTAGGAATACGTACTGATGCCTTTTGCGCCAAAAAGTTGTCAGAGATCTGTCTTCAAAAAAGGATAAAAGACCGCATGAAAACCAACTAAAGTTGATGTGGCGTCTTCATTAAATGTTAAAATTGTTATAATTTATTAGGAATACGTACTGATGCCTTTTGCGCCAAAAAGTTGTCAGAGATCTGTCTTCAAGCACATGTTGGAAGTTACAAACCTGGCCCAGGTTGTACAAAGTGCCAGTTCGACGAAAATTGACATCAATTTTTTCCGCATTTTTTCACAGAGAATAGTCAATTTAATCGTAAAACATTCTTCGATGTAAGTAAAATTGAATATAATCACAGTTCAGGTAGAAAAAAACTGCTCTAAACTTACGAATTTTTCGTCCGCCATTAACCGAAACCAGGAGCCATAATCAGGGACGGAGACCGTAAGCGCGCGCCATTTCTAGTATTGGGGTTGGCGCCATGATATGGGACAATTTTTCTATTTTTAGAACAAATTGCGCCATCGCCTGTGGCACACGCGCGTACATTGCTGCGAGGATTTTCGCGGATGTCGCGCAGGGGAAATGGCGTCCGATATTCCCGAAATCGTTTATGCTTTTGGCCCACAACTCAACGCCTTTATGGCTGTTGGAATTTTGCTTAAGTATTTTCGCCGTACGTTGCTCCAGTTTGAGTGAAGACAGTGCCAAATTTAGGTATGTCCCGCTTTACCAAGTTGAGTTCCGCTGCTCCTTTTACAAGAACTTCACATTACTCCAATCTAAATGTCACATATGAAGAAGATTAACAGCTTTCCATAACACAGAAAAAAAAAAACTAGTTGGATATGCTTTTTAGCCGCCTTTAGGCCCAATAACGGACAATAGGTTTGTGTGTGTAGATGCTGCTTAGTTTTGTTTGTGTAAAAATCCAAAAAATTGTCTGTTGTCGATGAATAAGAGCGCTCTCTGATGCGTGTTTTGCCAGCTAGTAAAACATGAAACATGACAAATTGGACTTCGCTCCTCTCTAGTTTTTGAATGTTTAAGGTTGATTAGTGTTTGAGAATATATTAAAAGCTTAGCTGAAAATATGTGAATACAGCAGAAGTGATCAGAAAAGTTTAAACGATGACGCTTTTAATAAACTCGAATAAAGATTTCGATAATTTGAGTCAAAACTCCTTGCATGTCTATTTTATTTTCGCAGTGTAGAGTTTCGCACTGTGTGAAAGAAACACATATGATGTTAGTAGCCTTTTGGTGGACGTTGGTGAAAAAAATGTTGTTGTAGCATCTCAGCACAAACACAACGAAACAAATATTTGTCACGATTTATTGACAATCTGAAAACACCGACTCGGACTTGGAAGTGCACGCGCTGCATTATGCAAATGAGCTACCTACTCGTACACGAAAGACTTTGCCCTTTCAAAAACGTTTGCAAACTCGCCAAATGAGCAGAAACAACAAGAAACTATCAAAAACAGGTTTTGGTTATGATAAAGCATTGTTTGGCAAACTCACAAATTTACTCGATACCGGAGTAAACAGTTTTCTTACAGAACTTTTCTCTACAGAACAAACACAAAAGTTTACGCTTAAAACTAGCGGGCGAGCGGAATTTATTCATTCACTGCGCGAAATTAAAGAAATTCTCGACCCTGAAAAACACACCTTTTCCATTAAATCAGAGCATAAAAGTCCATAGAAGAGCCCTGGTTTTTCTTCTCTGCCTTATTCCCTGTCATCACTGTGAAAAATCGGCAAGAGAATCTCGCAGCTCTCAACATTTCATCCCACAACGGACAACATCCACGCGAGAGCCCAAGACACGTGCGTGGATTAGCGCGGATATATGACGTCAAGATGGCGCAATTTGTTCTAAAAATAGAAAAATTGTCCCATATCATGGCTCCACGCGCATCCCAATACTTACGGTCTCCGTCCCTGATTATGGCTCCTG
>JAHPZR010049835.1:0-12831 GCA_019787425.1 Platygyra sinensis | reverse complement strand
AACTTGTTGAATGAATGCTTCGCTACACGGTTAATAAAAGGTGTGTTCAGTGGAATGGAATATTCCCCTCTCCTCTCGTTTTATCTTTCTATTGACACGCACGCTTAGTAGAAGTTGGAATAAATACTCAGGGAATAAGAAACGCTTATCTCGTGTTATGTTTTGCTTGCGTTATGTTAATTTCATATCATTCCGCTCACTTTCCCCTTAACCCGTTTTTAATACGATACTCGGTCAACAACAAACGCCTTAGAACGAGAGAAACATATAGCTTGTTATCTTGTTTTGTGTGTTACATGTATGCGGTAATAACATATTTTCATCCCGCTAAATCGTTCCAGAGAGAACAAAAACATGCTTGTCGTCTTTGGCGGTCCTTTTGTGTCATGTTAATTGCGAAAAAATCGCAAATTTTGTAAAATCCGCAGGTCGGCACTAGTAGGTGGAATTTGCATTACAAAGAAGTGCAAAAAATCGCAAATTTCACAATGACTTATTGAAAAATCGTGAAGGTAGCAAAAAATCGTAAATTTTGTAAATTTTGTAAAATCCGCAAGCCGGTGCTTGCTGGTCGATTAGCATAAAATTGTAAATTTCAGCACAACGTACCGAAAAATCGTTGAGGCAGCAGATTTTTGTATTTTTTGTAGAGTTTAACGAAAAATCGCAAAATTTGTAACTGCGTTCAATCCTGGACATAAGTAAAAATGATCTCACAATTCCGGGATCTCACACTTTTCTAGACTGAGAAACGACAGTATTGAATAAGAGAGTTTTGTTTTCCCATTTTTTAAAACTTTTTTATTGTTCTTGTTCCCCGTACCGTGGTATTCTGTATCGGGAATGCAACGTTAAAGCACACACTCTTTAGTTTTCCTTTAATCGTACAATTTACACTGATTGTGGTTATTGTTTGGCAGGTACCTGCAAAACAACCAGTTGAAAGACTTACCCGAGGGTATATTTCGCGAGAATATCAATCTTTGGAGGCTGTAAGTAGAACTCATCATCTAACTCTACATTACTATACCCAAATTCTTAATGAGCCAATCAGAAGCCGTTTCTACTCTTCCGATATCAAGAGATATCATGTCACCAACCTGATATGGCTACGATGTCATGGTCATATGTTTGGCCAATTTTGGGTATTGTAAAGACGTAATGACAGCTTTTTGGTAGGCTTCGAAGACATGTCAGGCTCGTTTGATCTCGAACGATGGCTCGATCAAGTCAACTGGTATGCCGCTCCGCACAGTTTAAGATAGAAGTTGAATAAAAATTTACCATTGGAACAAAACCACCTGTGTATGGATAAACAGTTTAATTATCGAATGACCACAGAACAAGCAAAAGCGTGTAGTTCTTTAATCACTGCATTTGAGGATAAATTCAGTTTTCTTTTTGTCATAGACTGCTAGATTGACGCGACAGTCCAAACTTTATTTCCAAGCTGAATGCCAGCGACGTTTTCTTCCGTTCAAGTTATTAGTCTTGATAATACAACAACAACAACAACAACAACATCTTTTATTTAAACACGGTGTGTTTAAATCTCGTTTTCAAAGCAGTCTCCTATCGTGTTCGCATTCAATCTGATGAATTTAAACTCTCTGCCGGGTTCTCCACAATTCTATAATATGTTTTATATGAAAGGAAAAACTTGAAAATATCAAGTTAGAACAAGATAGAAACCAGTGACATCACAACTTCACAAGTTCTATAAGCGAACTGCAGTTTAGCGCCGCTAACGCCGTTTTGATGATAAAAGGTTTCGAAAAACACTTTAGGATAAACACGAGCGATATAAAATAAATAGAACGACGTTTCGATGACTCCATGTCATCATTATCGAGTTCGAATTACATGATAGAATTGATTGTATATATAGTAGTAGTAGTGTGAAAATATGTAAGCAATTGAAAAAGGTATTTGAATACTTAAATACCTTTTTCAATTCCTATACATATTTTTACACTACTACTACTACTACTATATATACAATCAATTCTATCATGTAATTCGAACCCGATAATGATGACATGGAGTCATCGAAACGTCGTTCTATTTATTTTATATCGCTCGTCTTTATCCTAACGCCGTTTTCTTCCAAAAATTAAATTTTGGCTGCTAAAACTGCGACTTCTAGGGACCGGTGATTGTATATCGCTTAAGGTAATTCCCTTGAAATTGTTCTACTATCAAACTTTTTTTGAAACTTGGCGTAATGAACATCCATGATATGAACATTATAAAAATGCAATTAAAAAATGGGGTCACCGTGCTTGTTTACGCGTCAGCAGGCTCTTAAAATGGGGTATTTTTACTGGTTGCGGGGTCAAAGTTCGAATCACCTTAAATCTTGGTTACTTGAAAGGCACAAAGTTTTGTCTTGAAGGTAAAGCTTCATTTATTGACATAAGCAGTATTGCTTTACTTAAGCCGCTTTTGATTGCTTGTTTGCGGGAATATTGCAGTTTTTTGGACATTTCCGCGGTTAGCTTGAGGTCCTCGCCATAGCCAAAATACACCCAGTTGGGAACTATTTTCCAAAAAAAAAAATGTTCTACTATCAAACTTTTTTTCCTCTTCAAATATGTTCTTCATTAGACTGTTCTTAGCAAATACCTGAAAAAAAAAATCGGCGGTCACCGTGCTCGTTTAAAAGAAAAGGAGAATTTATTCCGTTATCGAGCATAGTTTGAGGGAAATCTCATACGTTTTGCACGTGCACGCGCTGATGACGCGAAAATCGTGCGCAGTAGGGATGCGCAATGCAATACTAAGGAATTACGTTAAGAAGGAAAGGGAGTGGCTGAGGAGGATATTCGGCTAAAAACAGTAAGCTTTAGCCGATACCCTTGTAAATTTTATTTTATTCAGGATTTCCCCTTCATAGCTATTGATTAATTTCCTGATGCCCACTGAATGTCTTCGTAGACATATTTATCCTTCCACGTTTATATTTAGTGCTGGTTACGGGCATCTCAAAAAACATATTTTTAAATATGATGCTGAGCTAAAGATTAATAAAGCCACCATTGCGCAGTGTATTGGTCGGTGTCTTCCCGATAGCCGACCAGGGTTCTTAACAGAAGTTTTTATATGCGTCAAATAAAGCATAACAGGCGGCATAGACTAAGGCGAGACTCGATTTGCCCAAAAGGGGCAAGCTAACCTGAAGGCAGCCGGGCGCATGCTCCCCCGGAAAATTTTGAAATTGTACGTTGCCAAACATGCGAGCTCATGCATTTTTGTGAGCAGTGTCACGGTAAATGAGTAGTTTATGACCATAAGATTAGATGTAGCAAGTAGCGCTGTTTCACCTCATTGTCTTTGAATACTATTTTCTTCTTGAAATGTCTCAGACTTCAGTTAAGTCTTAATGTATTGCTAGATGTGTACAAATTTTAATGGCTGGAACAGGTGGCTGCATTTGATATTACAGCGGGTGGAATTCCGCCGTTCTACTGAGAACCCTGTGACTGATGTCAGCTGACATTCCAACAGCCAACTACCCCTAAATGCAAAGTTAATTATTAGCTAGAGTGCTAAATAGCCTTCTACCAAGTCTTTCAGGGCATGTTACATTTAGTCATCCCCAAATTTTGGGCTCTCAGTTATGACTGATCCCTTCTTCTATTACCCTAAAAATCCAATGACTCCATCCTAAAATCATCCCCCCCCCCCCCCTTAGGCGATAAATAATAAGCGGTCCCTTAATTAAGAGTGCCTACAAAATAAAAAAAATAATTTCTGCTTGTTCGATAGGCTTTTTAAGAGGGAATGTCCACTAGGACCGAGCCAGTCGTGGCACATGATGAAAAATCAAAATTTTTCATATTCTTCCCAGAGATAGCCTATGGTAAGCCTAGAAACGTGGTGTGATTTTTTTCTTGAAATATTTTTTTAAACCCGCTAAAAAATCAAAAATCCGTTGCGGTCCCACGTCTGGTCAAAAACACGCAAAATTCAGTGACTAATACCTTATCATAAACTTCGCTCTGTTTAATCCCCGTCAAAATAATACTCCAGTTTGAGCCTGGAAATTTATTTTTGAGGAGTTTACAAGTCTTTTGAGGCCAATTATACTTCTGTTGGTTAATTTTCAAGGCGACGACGAGCCGCTTAAAATCACTAAAATTCACTTCCTAAAAATTCTTAATTATGCACACTTTTTCAATCGGCAAATTCGCTACCCGGTAAAATACCAAAACACCTAAGATTTTGACGTTTCGAAAGACGAAATGTCAGTGTAAAACCTGGTATAAAAATTATTTTCGGGCTTTACATCAGCGTTGAGTACTAACGCTGTCAAAATCGTGATAATCACAACACTAACCTGCTAGAAAACGAAAACAATAGGCAAGTGCCTGTGACCAGATAATCAAAAGGAACCTGAAAATGTCTTCTTGAATTTGATTTCCTCGGTATTTGGACTTAACTATGGTAGAAAAGTCATGTTTAGCTCACCTTCTGTAATTACATTCAAATATTAGTGCTGGCGTATTCAGAATCCTACACGATAACCATTGCGATGAGTGGAGTTCGACAAAGTACATCCTCCTTACTGACATTCAATCAATGCCTCCAAGATAATCCACCTCATTCCTAACCTCATTGCTAGCCCTTGTTCTTAAACAACAATCCATAAAAGTAGTGAAGCCTTCCAGCGTCAGTCCCTTGCTTGTTAAAACGAAATACTCACGTGCTGTTCCAATCCTGCGCATGTTGCATGCTGAAATGGTAATATTAGCGTCCGAAGTGGATCTAATTGTCTGTCACGCAATAGTCACTTGAAAGGATTTTTGTCACGCATTGCCAAAAATGGTTAAAAGAATAATAAATAGAAAGATTCAATGAGACGTTCAAAGCAAAGAAAAAAATATTTTAAAGCCAAAAGGATCCAAACGTGACCCGTAAAATATGGCGCGGAAATTTCCCGGCAGAGAAACGGTGCATTTATGTGTTCTGGGCTCGAAGGGGCAGGGGTTGGGATTACTCCGCTAGATGGGCTATCAGTGGTATGGGCGGCCCAAAGGGTATGGCTTTGGGCTGTTTATGTCTAAAAAGGTGTAAATTTTATACACATTGGACTGAAATAGGGTGTGTTTTTCACCCTGGCTTGGCATTAGGCATTTTGTTTACAATCATGACTCAATCAGTTTAAGGCCTGGGTCAGGAATTTAAAGTAGAAATATGGTTGGACAGGTATATTTTGTTTTACCAAGCTGAACTTTTCCCTGATTATAAAACTCGGCGTCCTGCCTTGCCGTAACATATTACTTTGACCACGTAACATGTCACGTGATTATTTTGTTAAAATTTGGTAAATCGGCGAATTGGTGGCGAATTTTCAGTCTATTGATCAATAAATGAGCGTTTTCGATGCAAATTGAAATTATCTACCTTGCTACGTCTGGAATGATCTTCCTTGATTTCGATTTTAGAAGATATAAATGATCAAAAGTCGAATTTTGTTGAAAAAGACGACCTTTTACCCTATAATTTTTTTCTGTGAGAAGAGGGACGGTCATTCCAAACGTGAGAGGATGGAAATAATTGACCTGCGTCTAAACCGCGTTTTTGCGGGATGATATTACTAAAAACCGCCACCAATTTCTCAAATAATGGCTTTTTTGCGCTTAACGTCACGTGGTATGTCACGTGACCCCTCAGAAGTACTAATTCTACTTTAAAATGTTCAGGACGTTGCCAAAAATGTAAAACTGGACGTGCTGATTAGAATTCGACAAAAAGGTTACAGGAGTCATTCTTGAGATACAAACCCATAAATCTAAAATGAAGGGTGTTTGAAATGGGTTATTCTTTTGTAATAGTAATCGTTTACGTCACAAACTTGCTCACCAATGTTTGGGCATTTGTTTGATACAATTATTGTAGCATCGATGGGAGGCGGGTGGCCACATGCCGGATCGAGCGGTCCGGGTTTGAGCCCTGGCCTGGGGCCGCATTGCGTTGTGTTCTTGGGCAGGTCATTTTACTCTCACAGTGCCTCTCTCCACCCAGGTGTATAAATGGGTACCGGCAAACTTAATGCTGGGGGTAACCCTGCGATGGCCTGGCATCCAATCCAGAGGGGAGTAGAAATACCCCCAGTCGCTTCATGCTGCAGAAACCGGGATAAACTCCGGCCTGATGAGCCACTAGGCTCGTATTCAGAGTGAACTCTACTTTACAACTAGAAACTAATCTTTATCCATCGAAAGAGAAATTCTGAAAAATGTGCAAAACGTTATGAGCTGCTGCGTACATAAGTACAATGCGAAAACAAACCATGCCTCTGTGGGATTCATCTCGTCATAGAGATAAAATATTCTCAAAAAGCTGAAAGGCTAAATTCACGCCATGAAATGTCTCCGTCTCCTAAATATAATTTTTTGCAATGAAACGACGTAAATGGATAAACATTTTTTGTTTTTTGCACACTCAGTACATGACAACTTGATCAGTTTTATCACTTCGCGCGTGGCACGTGACACAAAGCACGTAATCGATCGACTTTACACCGCTAGGTTAAAAAAATAGGCTATGTTCTGAGAGAAATGCATGAGTAGTTTTAGCGTATGGATTACATCACATCAGTCATTTTTTTTTTCTGTTTGAAATCATCGCATGAAAGGTTTTTTTTTGCAGAACTCCGACACTGAAACGTAAGACCACAAAATAACGTAAAAGAATGGCTGTATGGAAATGTAAAGAAACAATTTCTAGCACAAAGTGTGATATGCACTGAAAAACTAACGACTGCAATGGAAAATGAACTTGTTTAAAACGAATACGCACCAGTTTTGTTTTCCATGTTAAAATCATTGAAGAGGAAACTTTTGTGCACATAATGTTGTAGATGGGATAAAAATTAAACGTTATTGCAGCTGAATAGGCGCTAGTCCATTGTCACAGTTTGACTATGATTGAATTGCGCGATATCTTTTCGTTAGACAGCTCCGCTAAACAACAAGTTCTTTTCGTTAGACAACCATTCAATTTGAGCAGTTTTCGTGCGATTTCTGGCCCTGCGATATTTTACGGTTCACGTTCGGATTCTTTAAAGTTTTCCGTATCGCTTACCGCGTGAAGGGTCGCAGAGGTATGTTCTCATAGCTTTCAAATAAAAATTGTTTGCTTTGAACGTCTTATTAAATCTCTTGATTCAGTTTTTGGCAATGCGTGACAAAATCCCATCAATTGACTATTACGTGACATAGAAATGAAGTCGACATCAAACGCCATATTTACATTTCGACGAGAACAGAACATAAGCTTTTCTCTTTACAAGCAAGGGACTGACGCTAGAAGGCTTCACTACTTTTATGGATTGCTGTTTTAGAACAAGGGACAGAAATGTGCTGGATTTTCTCGGATTCATTGGTTGAATGTCAATGAGAAAATGATGTACTTTCCCGAACACCACGCGCCGCAATGATTATCGTACGTGTAGGAGTCTGAATATGCCAGTACTGTCTCACAGGAGGTAAGCTTAAACATGACTTTTCTGCCATATTTTAAGTCCAAATACCGAGGAAATCAAATGCAAGAAGACATTTTCAGGTTCCTTTTGATTATCGAATCCCAGACACTTGCCTATTGTTTTCGTTTCCAGCAGGTTAGTGTTGTGATTACCACGATTTTGACAGCGTTAGTACTCAGCGCTGATGTAAGGCCCGTGGCTCCAATTGTCTTAACTCTTTTCATTAGATTATTGGGAGTCGATAATTCTTGTTTAAGACAACGTATTAGAATTACATTTTTAAGAAAAACAGATCCAGCGGCATCATTATTGTCACTGGGGGGGGGGGGGGGGGGGGGGGCACGACAGATGCCAGATGGAAGTAAAACCCACTCACCAAAAGCGAAAATGCTTATATTCACCCTAGTTTGCTTTCGGTTAGCTTTGCTTGGTGGTTGGGGAAACTCTAACAATAATATTAAAAAAAAGTCACATTTTATAATTAAATTTATTTCTTACATACTGAGATCAACACATAAAAAAATCGCGCGTACAATTCGTACAAAGTACACAAATAAACCAATAAGTAAGGGCAACGACCGTCAAAACACACCGTTCGTTCAATCAGAGACACGAGCGATGGTACTTCCGATTGGAGGGCAACAGGCGCGGCTCTTTGTAGAAAATAAAAAAAAATTGAGGAAGAAGTGCCAAGGTTTGTTCTTCCTGAAAACTGATACAGGACTTCAAAAGCAAGAAAACGTAGGCACGAGAACAAAGACCGACAGAGACGTAACTCTGCCAAAAACAACTTTTTTCAAAGGAAGGTAGAGCTCAGGAAAGTTAACAAATACCTCTTGCTTAACTCAATAAATTGCTAAGCGAGGTCGTATTCACTGTCAGAACTAAAGGTGAACATAACTACGAGGTACATCACTACGAGGGATGATTGCCAGTATTAGCGTTTAAGAAAAATCGCAAGACGCGGCAATCCAAGCAAGAACAACTCAAAAACAACGTAGGGGGAACAAGCAAAAGGGGTATGTATCTTAGGCAGAATAGCAAATAAAGGTACTGTACAACAAAAACCTTAGCTTGAAAATTCAAGTCCAGAAGCGCTTCTCAACTCTCTGGCTAAACAATAGCCTTTATTTCAATCTTGAATTAATTCAGTAACATTACAATCTTTGCTGGGGTGATGCAACTCTGATTAAAACAGCTGATGATGTAGAGTTTATAAAGTACAGCAAACAGCAAACGAAAACATAAACTGGCGCGAATGTCTCTGATATAAGGCCTTCTGCACTGAAATTGATCGCCACGGACAGTTGTGAGAAAGACCCAATTGCATTAGTAAAATCTATTTCCAGAGAAAAGACCTGAGAGCATGAAAGCAGAAAGCCTGTTTTATTTGGCAGTAAACCATATAGAGGCCTGAGAAGTACTTCGCGCAAATCGTGGTTCAAAGGTATTAAGGTCGGCGTAAATAAACTTGGCTGGCTGATGAAGAAAACTTTATTTGAGAAGGCAGAAAATCCAAAATTGATAAAACACGTGCAACAATGTTGTAAACTCTTAGCGACCAAGAAATTTCCCCAACCCACATAGCGCAACTCTATGGACACAAGAATTTTAAGAGCATCGAGAACTTGAGTTCGCTTTCGACAAAACAGCAGCAATCTACGTCAAACGTGCTGGCCAACATATCCAGTGAAAAAGTTGTCAGCCAGCATGCAGTAGCGAGCACTCCACTACTTTTGGAATTAAGAACCCTGGCTCAGCTTCAACAAACGGCAGCAGCATCACAGACCAGCAGTCGCCAGTGTTATTTTATTTTGAGCCACTCAACTTGGAAAATGGATCGTTTAATTTCTCAACAGTGACAATTATGATGCCACGGACTTGAGGTTTTAATCCGGAGGTTAAGTTAAAGTTAAGTTCACTGGCATTCTTAAGAAATAATGCAAGACGCAACGGTAAGACAATACCCGAGGAGATGTAACACTGTTGAAAACATTCACATTCAAACAGTTATCGGTCCGTGAGACCGAGCTATCTTCGTCGAGAGACCGAGGCAATTATAAGGAAAGTGCCGCTTGTCCGATCACCAAAGCAAATAATAGTTCTCATTTTCATATTCCTCCATTTTTTTGTTCCCAGCCATGTAGTATCAGAGATTTTTTTTCTCTCTTTGATACCTTTCCTCATCTTGGAAATGTAAAAAAAAAAAAAAAAGAGTTCAGCGTGGAGTCCCTAATACCACAAGGACAGCAACATGTTTCGTCCGCTCAACAAACTTAAGCCCTATTCGGAAGGGTTAGTACTTGGATGGGTGACCAAATACAAATTTCCCGTGTTGTAATAACTTGTTTTCTCTTTTTCCCTTTCCTTCTCCAAGGCGATATTAAAAACAGAACTGCCATCCTTGTGTAAAGTCGTTTCTTCTATTCATCAACTTCTTGTACCTCATTTCGCCATGGCCGTATTTATGTGTATTTATTTATATTATCGTATAAATAAACAGCGAGACATGTCGTTCGAATCAGTCTCCACAATTCTCGACTGTTGATCTTTCAAAACATTTAATCCCCGCTTGAATCATTCGAAAAAAATTCATACAGCTCGTTAATGTTGTGGCTTTGATTGTCTTCTTTTTCTTTTTCGGTAATCGAGTATGGTTAAACCTGTATGAGCCGGCACTTTCCGAGGGAAAATGAGCTATTTTCTTAAAAGAGACTTCTATAATTACAGGTAGCTTGTTTTATACAGACGTTGGTGTGAGAATTTATTCAGTGCAGAGCATTTCTGCGATAAGATATTGCGTACTTAGGTCAGGATTCAAACAATAAGTAACTTGACACGGTGCAACCAACCGTTAAACAGCTTTAAACGGCAAATGTTAAAAACCCGGAAGGGTGGAGTGGGGGGCTCGTATATGCAAAGGAATAAAGGGAGTTAGTTTCTAAAGAAACCGTGGTGCTGCGTGCGTGGGAGTCTTACAAGATAACTTAGTTTTATCAACTGGATTGATAATGTGAATTAGCCACCGTAAAGGGATTCGGAAGCTGATGTTTCGAGCGTTGGCCTTTCGTCGAAGCGAATCAAGGAATTGTGGTTGTGTGTGGTTTATATATAGAAATATGGAGCCACGCTATTGGTTGATGCCTGGCAACGTGAAAAGCAACGGAAGAAAAAAGTTGAATAAAAAGCGTTCGTTGGCCGTGAGGATTAAGAGTGCCGATTTAAAAAAATAAATTTTTGTTCTATAGTTTTGCGGCTTTCTGTGCTTCCTTGATGTGGGGAGAGGCCTACAAAGGTTGACAAATACTCGTCGTCTTGGGTACAAATCTAGGATTTTGGTCTCTCTTAGGGTGTTGACGTCGAAACATGCTCATATTTAGCTGTCGAAGTATTCTGAGGGCGCACTCGAAGAAATCAATAAGTAAAAGAAACGCTCTCTTAATATTTAATTCTGTTTTTAGGCTTGATTTCTACTGATCTCTCGATTACGCCAGTCGGGTCTACAAGCGCGCACGGGATAATCTCTCTAACAATAGCTAGTAATCGAAAAATTAAATTCCGTTTTAATTGGTATCTGTTTAGGGTATAATGAATCTTAGGCAAGGTAGATCTAAATCTCCCGTAAGAGTAAAATTCAAATTTTCCGAGGAACATTCTTATGGGAGCTCAACCCGGGCTTCCAGGGCGAAGGGGCGAAGGGCGAAGGGCGAAGGGGCGAAGGGCGAAGGGGCGAAGGGGCGAAGGGGCGAAGGGGCGAAGGGGCGAAGGGCGAAGGGGCGAAGGGGCGAAGGGCGAAGGGGCGAAGGGCGAAGGGGCGAAGGGGCGAAGGGCGAAGGGGCGAAGGGGCGAAGGGCGAAGGGCGAAGGGGCGAAAACCGGGCTACGTGGTCCCGGGATACGGGTTCCAGGCGTGTGGAAAACACGGAGTCTGATGAAAAAAAATACGGGTTCCGTTAAAAAAAAAGAAACAAAACAAAACAAAACAACAACAACAACAACAACAACAACAACAACAACAACAAAAACACGGGGTCTCAGTGGAAAACACGGGGTCCAAGTGAAAAACACGGAGGAGCCATTAGTTCGCCTAACAATTAATGAATTTTCGTCATTAAACATTTCGTAAGAAAGAAAACCATTCAAATGCCAACGTGCGGTGCAGTGGTTTTCTTTTGCATGGGGTGTCTATTTTAATTTTCGCAGTAACTTGCGTGGATTTTTTCTTTTGAAAAAGAAATAGTGAAATTATTAACAATTATTCTTTGAAATCGAGGTAAATATTCTGCCACTATTTACTGAGATTAAGAAGAATAATTGTTTTAGTATATACACAGGAAGTGATCTCAACAACATTTCAGAAGGAAACCATTAAAAATCGATTTAATTGGCCTCTCAATTAATGCTCGGAAAAAATGCAACCTGTACAAGCATGCGCGAATTCGCGAAACTATTTACAGAATCTTTGAACATGGAAAATCTATAGTTAATCTTCGAAAAAACCTCGTGACAGTCTAGAATAATGGTCCTTAAACACCGTTCAAATCAGTGTGAATCAAAAGTATGCTTTATTCAAAAGTTTGCTCTATTTTTGTTTGGCTTACGCATTACTCACTCGGTAGGGGTGAATAATGCTCATTAGCCAGAGATAGCGAACCAATTAGATTGCTTAAAACACCAAAATCACTCAGTGTGTATACAGCAATAAAGTTTGTTTTGAATATCTTTAAACATGAAAAAGCTTTTCTAGACAAATTATCACTTTTGACTGCAGGCTTGAACGTTCAGCGTGACCAGGGGATCGCTGATTAGCTATCGCCATCTAAAGGAAGTAATGGACATTTAGCTGATCTTCCGTTTCTATGTTTTTTTTTTTTTTTTTAATTGAAGTATCCCCCTCATAGCTACTAACAAATTTCGTGATCCCCCACTCTCGATCTCCTCGGATACATATTCACCTTTCGACGTATATATTTAGTGCTTTTAACGTAGGTAATAATATTTCATTCACGTGGCCTCTCATCTATTTTTCTGCGAAATCTCTTGAAATTCTAACGACTGGATCGACTGAAAGACTTCCAATCACTAAAGTGATCAAACACTGTGAACTCGGTCACAAACGAAGCGTTAAAAGACCGAAGTGTCAAAAGACTTCTCTAGTCTGAGTGGGTCCCAATGACAATAACAATTTTTACATTGTGAACAACTGCCACCTTTAGTGGTGGAAAAACCCCCAAAAAGCTGCCTCCGTGGTTGCTTAAAAGTTTGACGCAGGGCCACTACGCTAAAGGACAAATCCTTTAAACCGAAAAAGTGATTCTTGGCTTTACCTTTAATAAAGAGATT
>JAHPZR010049834.1:0-19354 GCA_019787425.1 Platygyra sinensis | reverse complement strand
AGTACCCGCCGGCGAGCTTTGCGAGCCAGCGGGTGCCCCAAAACCCCGGTCCCAGAACCCTCATTATATATGTGTGTTTCCATTATCATAAAGACAATGCTCCAGAAGAGAATCACCACAAAGTTAAGGGATCAAAAAGGTAATGTAAATTATTTTAACAATAAATTATAAACATGAATATGATAAAGAAAAAAGAAAATTCAAGAAAACAAACCTGAATTCTATAAGCTTAATGCAAACCAAAAATTTTGTCTTTTCTTCCAAAATTTTACAATTATTAACTCTAAGAAAACCTCCATCATTTAGTAATATTTTCGTGTTTATTTTACAAAAATACCATTTCATCGCTATTACTTGGTAGAAACATGGAGTACATGTTATCTATAACCTTTACAAAACACAGCTGCAACAAGAAAAGGGAAACAACTCGATAACTTTAATTATCAGAATATAAATTCTCTTTGCTCAGGCCATCTCTGTGTCGACAGCGTGCAAATTCTGTGTCTCCGTCAAGTAATACAAATACGATTTTTAACCAACCAGCGTGCATATTTTCTCAGGACTGTTCTCTAAGTACTCATATTACCATAAGTGTTTCCCACTGCCATTTTCAAAGAAAGCCATTTCTATTTTAACTATATAGTAATAATTAGCACATAACAATCATGGACAAAATTTTTTAGAAAATTTCAATTAACAAAACTTTTTATACCCCTCTAACCTTTACAGGGAAACACCTGACCAACTTAAAATTCTTTTAGAACAGCGGCAATTCTTGGATTGTCATCGTTTAGAGGAAGCATTTTTGCTATATGCATCCTTAGAAATAATACAGAGGCACAATCTCTGGAAAGAACTTGCCACTCTCCCATGTGAACGCAATGAGATGATAGAAAATGTTACAAAGCAATACAGCCATGCATTTTCTAAAAAGTGGGAAGGTAATGTAATATAAATTATTCATAACACCCACAATCTCCTAAACGAGACAAACAAACATAAATAGAACTGTTGAAGAAGCCATATGAAATATTCTCTAACATTTTTTCTGTTTTTCAGTTTTATAATGCACTCCAATGAAAATTAGTAGAATTCTACTGGTATACTAATGTAAATACTGCAATTTACTTGATTGCGCTAATCATATACTATCAGCTATTAGAGTACACTGACAGCCAGTCGTCCACTAAATGCAATGTTATTATAGTTTTTCCATATTTTTGGACGAAATTTTTAATGTTAATGGGTAATTAAATTCCTGAGAAGACTAATTGAAGCCCATTTACCGTTTCTTGACTTCAAAAAAACCTGGAAGATATTGAAAAAGCAAATACACGCACAATCAACTACAAATTCCGCAAGGACATTTCAATACAAATATTTAATTTATCTCAATTCAGATCATAGCTGTGAAGCTCCAGGTTGTAAAACAGTCCTGGTGTTAGATGGGAATATGAAAAATGCACGACAAGTTTGCATGGTAAAGGACATTGGTGAACTCCATTTTTCGAACGTGGTTGGATCAATTCTTGTCGGTAAGTATCATGATTATAAATTATATTATTATTCACATCGTTATTAGATCAAGTTTGGGTTTTAAAGATAATCCATTTGAATGTCAATATAACAAATCAAGTAAAGGTGCTAAGCAAACATAATTGCTATGAAGCTACATTGAGCACATCAAAACTCTTCATAACATGTTCTTAAAGAAGAAGGGAATCAAATAATTTAATATTAGTTTGGAATACCTCAGTCTATAAAATGAAAACCAGACTAGGCAAATTAGCTTAAGCTTAATAACTAAAGTACATGTAGTTTATCTTATTAAAATGAAAAAAAACATTCAATTAATTTCAACTACAGTAATTTCAATGCAACCAAAATGCTATTTATTTACTGCACCATGTTAAGGGTTGCACCATGTTAATGGTAACTATTAAACCACTATTGAATTCCCAATGAAAAATAAAATAATTATTATGATATTCACTTTCCACAATTATTTCCATTATCAGGCTGCCAAAATACGCCAGCAAAGGGTTCAAGATATTGTACATTGCATTGCAATACGGCAATGGTGTTTCGCGATGATACATTACCAGGTGAAATTATGAACAATGTGTCAAATTGCAACGAACCTGGATCTTTAATTGTAAGAGTGGTAAATGAAAAAACCACAAGACAAGGAAATATTTATGAGGTAATTAAAAAGTTGATACTTATCTTAAACAAAACTAATGGTTCCCAGCAATGTTATCAGATGATGCCCTTTAATAGGAGTAGACATGGAACCTTAACACAGCAAAACTACCCCTTAATTTGGAAAAAACCCAAATAGACAAAGCAACCAAAAATGAACCACCTGATGTGGTAAAACTCATACGTCCAATGAATAAATTGTTTGAAATAACCCCTAAAAAAAAATAGCTCCTTTTGTAATAAAGGTGTACCTATTAAATTAAACCCAAACACATCCCATCCAGAAACAAAATATTATACAACAACTAAAATTCTTAAACCAATTTTACTTCAATTAAAACTTAGGTGGTATGGGCAGATGGAAGAAGAAGCTGGGTGAAAGAGTGCAATCTTCCACAAACAGTTTGAGCAAATGTAAAAAATGGTATGGACTACCAACAGGAAGTGGTGCCTATATATGAATTTGGACAAAAACGCATCAAATTTCAACAAACCTCCCCGTCAACACCTGACCAAGCAAACACAACTGCTGCTGCTGTACAGAGGTATGCTAAAACTATTTATTTATTAGGTTATATAACAACTTACCACTAGGTGAAACAAACAACAAAAAGTATGGTAATGGCAACCGCAAAAAATTGCAACTAATCCCTAGCCACAAACTTCCATATACGTAACTAATAACAATGAGGACCGCCTTTCAATATATTCAACAAGAGTCTGAAAGTGAGTTTTTAAATGCGCTATATTCTGCAAAAAATAACTTTCAATAAGTTATTACCTATTATTTTACTAAGCCGATGTCAGCACACAGTACACCTCAAAAATTTCATATAAACACACAATTTGAACATTATATTATCCATATAACAGCTTTTGAGTGAAATATGCATGAAACTGCACCAGAAGGGTGTAATCACCATAACAACCAAAATGTCGAAAAACTTAAGCAACCTAATTTTCCCATTATAGAAAAAGCCATTCCAAAATTCAGCAGGAAACTGGGGAAGTTTCATATTTTAACAAATCGTTAACCTGACACCAACACATATAAGATCATGTTCACATTCCTCATATCACCATTGAGATGATTTAAGGTTGAACAAGAAACCATGCTAGAACCTTGAAATATGGCTCAAAAATATCCATACAAATGACTTTAATTTGAAAAGAACATCCCCGAAATTCAAATCACCTCAAAAAATGTTTAGCATGTCATTTTACAATGGGCAACCATGGTGATTTTAATATCAGCTTTCTCCAAATAGTAATGTAAAGATAATTTTACAGATGTCACAAAACTGATAAGAATTTCTGAAAATTGTCTCACCTTATGGGACACTGTCTCAAAATTAAAGTCATTTGTATGGATTTAGAACCATATTTCAAGGTCCATAACTCTGGTCCTGTTCACCCTAAAAGCATAATCCTTGGAAAATAACAAATCTCAAAATATTTTTTTTGTGGTGTTGTCTGCTTATCAACTGATTGAAATTAGAAACTCACCCCACTTCCCTGCTAAATGTGACCTCTCACGCGAAAACGTTCCGAACGGTAGCCGTTCGAACGCTGAACGGAACGGCAAGCGAACGGGTGACGAACAGCTAGGCAAGCCATTCAAAACGGGTAACGTGAACGGATGAACGGCAAATTAAAATTTTCGAACGGATGAGGTCAAACGGATGAACGGCTAACGAAAATTTTCAAACGGATGAACGGCTTCTTGAAATTTTCGAACGGACAAGGTCGAACGGATGAACGGCTAATGAATTTTTTCGAACGGATAAGGTCGAAGGGATGAACGGCTAATGACCTTTCACGCAAAAACGCGCTTTATTGGCTTTCCGTTTTCGAACGAAATTCCATTTAGAAGCTGTTTGAAAACCGTTTGAAAGAAAAAAAAAGTCCTCTGCTAGCTGAGCTAAACATACAGTAATCAAGAAAGCTTGAAAGTCGCCTACAGAAGCGAACATCTTAAATTCTATCCTGTGTACAATGCGGACAGAAAAAGCCATTTGAAACAAGCTCATTTCATGCTGCTACCACACCGCGGGTCTGGGACTCCGGGACACATGGTAATAATAATTTGTAAACAGTGAAATTTCTCCATGTCACCGAAAAAGAAAACAAAGCAAACCCAGTTTCTAATTCAGAAACAAGCGACGAAAATGTACTGTTGCTAAACTGTTGTGGTTTAATTAAGGCCTTTATCTCTGTCTCAATCTTAAAGTTATTTTGAGACATTCTCAATTTACACGCTTGAATAAATTATTGACTCATTATGCTGTCTGCTCTGGCTTTTGTTTTGTTCTCTTTTGTAGCTGTCAGAAGTCATTTTTTCGCCTAAATCACCTCAGAAAAGTTCGAAAAAGATGTTCCCATTCAAAGTTTTGGCTCCCAAGCAATAATCCTCAATTTTTTTGGACCAAAACAGCGCTTTGTGTGGTTTTCGGTTGCTATGAGCGACTGCTCTTCCTAAGTGAACTCGGCTATTGAATAAAATACAAAAGATCAATTAATTTCTTCTGGTGTTGTTCGATTTTGCTTAAATTTTAAAGTGACGAAGCTGGATTGATAAGGATGCAAATTTGTGGTAGTTGTCAACGCGCAAGTGATATTTTGCTTCAAAGGCAGAGTTTTGAGATAGTTTGTGTAACGTGTGGGTTCGGTGTGACCTCGTAATCTGAGCTTTATGTTCACCCGGAAGAAAAACAATAGCCGGGAAAAGTCATATTCTTGACCTTTCAAACGAATATAAATTTTTATATGCTCCGCAATTAAATTTTTAGTGAGAAAACATGATTTTTGAAGAGCGGTGTTTTTTTAATTTTTTTCGCGAGAAAAGTTGTGACTGGAATGAGATTTATTAAGCGAAGGTAAACAAAGAACGGAAACGTCACGACTGTTCGTGAGGTAGTTCGTGAAATGAAACAAATGCCAAAAAAATTTTTTTTTGCTCGGGCCATTTGAATGGCTGATGAATTACTTTCTCGAACAGATAGCTTGAGCCGTTCGAGTGGCTGATGAATTTCTCGAACGGATAGCTCGAGCCATTCGAATGGCTGATGATTTATTTCGAACGGATACCTTGAGCCGTTCGAATGGCTGATGATTTATTTCGAACGGAGAGCTCGAGCCGTTCGAACGGCTGATGAATTTTCTCGAACGGATAGCTTGAGCCGTTCGAACGGGTGATGAATTTTCTTGAACGGATAGCTCAAGCTGTTCGAACGGCTGATGATTTTTTTTGAACGGATAGCTTGAGCCGTTCAAACGGATGATGAATTTTTGTGAACGGATAGCTCGAGGCGTTCAAACGGCATGCCAGTCCGTTCGAACGGCTGATAAACGGCTTACGAACGGCTATCCGTTTAAGAACGGTTAACCGTTCGGAACGTTTTCGCATGAGAGGTCACAAATTTTGAAACAACAAATAATTAAACTACATATTTTCCAATATCCTGCCCCACACCCCAAGGATAAGAGAAAAATTTTAAAATCTTATTTATTTGTTTAATGTCCAAACATACACATTTTTCCATTCCTGTGTTTCATCATACAGTTGTGGATTTGCAATTCAAAGTGAAGAAGACACTGCCATAACAGAACATGATGGAAATAAAAGAAGCTTGAAGTGTGGTACAGAAAAAGCAAAACATCAGTCCAAGAATCACAGAACTGCAGGTAATTTTAAATTAATATTACACAGAGAGCTTAACCCATATGGTTTACAAACATAACCAGTTTAAATAATATAAACTAGAATATGGATTTCTAAATTGTCTTTGCAATGATGCTATAGAAACAAATACTAAATTTCTTAACTTTACATAAGCATAACTACTCAATTCTCAATATTTAACTGTATAAATCTTAAAAAAAAATTATCCACAGGAATCTTGGCAGCTGCAAAACCATGCGGCATTGTGGTGGATGTTAAGGAACTATTTAATTCAGAGAGCAAGACACAAGTTTATGCACATCTACATCAGTTATTGAATAGTTCATCAATGGCCAAAACAGGTAACAACCCAAAAAACATAAATACTACATTAGATTATGTTTGTCATATAAAAACATTACAACAACTAGGGTACCTCAATCCATTACATTTATTACTGTATGTAAATTAAGCTGGATTATCAACATTCAACTTTCAAATCATTCAACTTTTATTTAAAAAAATAAAATATCAATACATCATCCCCCCTTAACAACAACAGCAACAAACTACATAACACAATATCAATTTAACCAACCATAATGACCATATCTACAATGCAATAATTCCTTTTGTACTAATTTTGTCTTTATAACAGAGACAATTTGTTATGATGATGCATGTCATCTCAAGAAATTTGCACAGAATACAAAACGCAGATGCCTTACCACAACTTCGCAGCACATGTCAACAATGGAAATGCTAGTTGACAGATTTCATTTCAAGAACCAGGTAGATTCATGGTGCAAAAATAATTCCAATCCCTACAACGCAGAGGCACTAAAGGTAAACTTGAAAAATGCAATAGGATTAATAAAAAATAGCCTCCATTTGGACCGAAAATATCCTGGGATATTTGTCTGCAGACAATATCAGTACCAAGAAGAGATGAGGGTTTCCAAGAGCAATGCTCACCAAAACCAGTGAGCTTCGATGAACACATAATGTCCAAAGACAAATATCTGAGCATATTGACACAAAAAAAAACACATTATACAACCATTATAAATACAAAGAAAATTCTCAACAAGAAAAAGTTACAGCAATCCAACAAATAACAATAATTCACCATGCATTTTATTTTTATTATCAACAAAATTAATTTTTTTTTAATCAATTTTTATTTAAATATATGCATTATTTAGAAAACTAACCTTACAACTCTACAACTGACATTTTTACATTCTTACATTCCTTACAATATGAATTTACTTACAAAATTAATATTACATACAATAACAACAATAGCTATAGCACTAATCTTACTTACACTACTAACACCACTTAATGTATTAATAGTAAGATTGCTTACAAAGCTAAAAAGCATCACTTACAATAGTGACATTACAATTACATTACAGCACGAAATACTAAGGGGAGCGAAAAAATAGCACATTGAAACAACATTTCGGTGCTCTCCAGTTTAAAACTTACAATTCATGCCGAAATGAACACTGACGAAAAACAAAAACGACAAAACACGATAAAAGGTGACCAGAAAAGCTGTTGCGCCACCGTAGAACGACTTGAGGGACATAATTCAGCATGTTCACAGAATTGGAAAACCCCACGGAGATGGAAATCCTAGGGCGATTATTGCTCGGTTCCTTCGATATGGTGATAGAGAATTAATTTTTTCAAAAGCAAATATGTTAAAGGATACCAAGTATAGGATCTCTGCCGACCTGCCGAAGGAAATCGTATGTCGGAGAAAACTACAGTCAAAGAAGCTGGTCGAAGCAAGGAAAGCTGGTAAGATAGCCTTTTTCAGCCGCGCTGAGCCTGATAAGCTATTTATTGATGGAGTCTTAAATCCAATCTAATCCTTGTTGGATTATTAATTTAACGGCTGTCATTGCCATATCTAGTAAGAGCCTGAACTTGACTCTATGTTTGTGATACGCAGCAGTTAGCTTGCGTTCAGCCGAAGAATTACTATTAGTACTGTGTTGTTAAACGAAACGGTGGGGAACTAGTAGGTCAACCACCATTTCTCTTCTCCGCTTTATAGGTTCTGTATTTGTTTTGTGTTTATTTTTGTGCCTATTTTTGTTTTGCATATTAACTAAATTATGTCCCTCAAGTCGTTCTACGGTGGCGCAACAGCTTTTCTGGTCACCTTTTATCGTGTTTTGTCGTTTTTGTTTTTCGTCAGTGTTCATTTCGGCATGAATTGTAAGTTTTAAACTGGAGAGCACCGAAATGTTGTTTCAATGTGCTATTTTTTCGCTCCCCTTAGTATTTCGTGCTGTAATGTAATTGTAATGTCACTATTGTAAGTGATGCTTTTTAGCTTTGTAAGCAATCTTACTATTAATACATTAAGTGGTGTTAGTAGTGTAAGTAAGATTAGTGCTATAGCTATTGTTGTTATTGTATGTAATATTAATTTTGTAAGTAAATTCATATTGTAAGGAATGTAAGAATGTAAAAATGTCAGTTGTAGAGTTGTAAGGTTAGTTTTCTAAATAATGCATATATTTAAATAAAAATTGATTAAAAAAAAATTAATTTTGTTGATAATAAAAATAAAATGCATGGTGAATTATTGTTATTTGTTGGATTGCTGTAACTTTTTCTTGTTGAGAATTTTCTTTGTATTTATAATGGTTGTATAATGTGTTTTTTTTGTGTCAATATGCTCAGATATTTGTCTTTGGACATTATGTGTTCATCGAAGCTCACTGGTTTTGGTGAGCATTGCTCTTGGAAACCCTCATCTCTTCTTGGTACTGATATTGTCTGCAGACAAATATCCCAGGATATTTTCGGTCCAAATGGAGGCTATTTTTTATTAATCCTATTGCATTTTTCAAGTTTACCTTTAGTGCCTCTGCGTTGTAGGGATTGGAATTATTTTTGCACCATGAATCTACCTGGTTCTTGAAATGAAATCTGTCAACTAGCATTTCCATTGTTGACATGTGCTGCGAAGTTGTGGTAAGGCATCTGCGTTTTGTATTCTGTGCAAATTTCTTGAGATGACATGCATCATCATAACAAATTGTCTCTGTTATAAAGACAAAATTAGTACAAAAGGAATTATTGCATTGTAGATATGGTCATTATGGTTGGTTAAATTGATATTGTGTTATGTAGTTTGTTGCTGTTGTTGTTAAGGGGGGGATGATGTATTGATATTTTATTTTTTTAAATAAAAGTTGAATGATTTGAAAGTTGAATGTTGATAATCCAGCTTAATTTACATACAGTAATAAATGTAATGGATTGAGGTACCCTAGTTGTTGTAATGTTTTTATATGACAAACATAATCTAATGTAGTATTTATGTTTTTTGGGTTGTTACCTGTTTTGGCCATTGATGAACTATTCAATAACTGATGTAGATGTGCATAAACTTGTGTCTTGCTCTCTGAATTAAATAGTTCCTTAACATCCACCACAATGCCGCATGGTTTTGCAGCTGCCAAGATTCCTGTGGATAATTTTTTTTTAAGATTTATACAGTTAAATATGAGAATTGAGTAGTTATGCTTATGTAAAGTTAAGAAATTTAGTATTTGTTTCTATAGCATCATTGCAAAGACAATTTAGAAATCCATATTCTAGTTTATATTATTTAAACTGGTTATGTTTGTAAACCATATGGGTTAAGCTCTCTGTGTAATATTAATTTAAAATTACCTGCAGTTCTGTGATTCTTGGACTGATGTTTTGCTTTTTCTGTACCACACTTCAAGCTTCTTTTATTTCCATCATGTTCTGTTATGGCAGTGTCTTCTTCACTTTGAATTGCAAATCCACAACTGTATGATGAAACACAGGAATGGAAAAATGTGTATGTTTGGACATTAAACAAATAAATAAGATTTTAAAATTTTTCTCTTATCCTTGGGGTGTGGGGCAGGATATTGGAAAATATGTAGTTTAATTATTTGTTGTTTCAAAATTTGTGACCTCTCATGCGAAAACGTTCCGAACGGTTAACCGTTCTTAAACGGATAGCCGTTCGTAAGCCGTTTATCAGCCGTTCGAACGGACTGGCATGCCGTTTGAACGCCTCGAGCTATCCGTTCACAAAAATTCATCATCCGTTTGAACGGCTCAAGCTATCCGTTCAAAAAAAATCATCAGCCGTTCGAACAGCTTGAGCTATCCGTTCAAGAAAATTCATCACCCGTTCGAACGGCTCAAGCTATCCGTTCGAGAAAATTCATCAGCCGTTCGAACGGCTCGAGCTCTCCGTTCGAAATAAATCATCAGCCATTCGAACGGCTCAAGGTATCCGTTCGAAATAAATCATCAGCCATTCGAATGGCTCGAGCTATCCGTTCGAGAAATTCATCAGCCACTCGAACGGCTCAAGCTATCTGTTCGAGAAAGTAATTCATCAGCCATTCAAATGGCCCGAGCAAAAAAAAATTTTTTTGGCATTTGTTTCATTTCACGAACTACCTCACGAACAGTCGTGACGTTTCCGTTCTTTGTTTACCTTCGCTTAATAAATCTCATTCCAGTCACAACTTTTCTCGCGAAAAAAATTAAAAAAACACCGCTCTTCAAAAATCATGTTTTCTCACTAAAAATTTAATTGCGGAGCATATAAAAATTTATATTCGTTTGAAAGGTCAAGAATATGACTTTTCCCGGCTATTGTTTTTCTTCCGGGTGAACATAAAGCTCAGATTACGAGGTCACACCGAACCCACACGTTACACAAACTATCTCAAAACTCTGCCTTTGAAGCAAAAATATCACTCACGCGTTGACAACTACCACAAATTGCATCCTTATCAATCCAGCTTCGTCACTTTAAAATTTAAGCAAAATCGAACAACACCAGAAGAAATTAATTGATCTTTTGTATTTTATTCAATAGCCGAGTTCACTTAGGAAGAGCAGTCGCTCATAGCAACCGAAAACCACACAAAGCGCTGTTTTGGTCCAAAAAAATTGAGGATTATTGCTTGGGAGCCAAAACTTTGAATGGGAACATCTTTTTCGAACTTTTCTGAGGTGATTTAGGCGAAAAAATGACTTCTGACAGCTACAAAAGAGAACAAAACAAAAGCCAGAGCAGACAGCATAATGAGTCAATAATTTATTCAAGCGTGTAAATTGAGAATGTCTCAAAATAACTTTAAGATTGAGACAGAGATAAAGGCCTTAATTAAACCACAACAGTTTAGCAACAGTACATTTTCGTCGCTTGTTTCTGAATTAGAAACT
This sequence comes from Platygyra sinensis, assembly GCA_019787425.1. Lineage (NCBI taxonomy): Eukaryota > Metazoa > Cnidaria > Anthozoa > Scleractinia > Merulinidae > Platygyra > Platygyra sinensis. The sequence goes on along the minus strand of JAHPZR010049834.1, from coordinate 8,241 downwards.
GGGTTTGCTTTGTTTTCTTTTTCGGTGACATGGAGAAATTTCACTGTTTACAAATTATTATTACCATGTGTCCCGGAGTCCCAGACCCGCGGTGTGGTAGCAGCATGAAATGAGCTTGTTTCAAATGGCTTTTTCTGTCCGCATTGTACACAGGATAGAATTTAAGATGTTCGCTTCTGTAGGCGACTTTCAAGCTTTCTTGATTACTGTATGTTTAGCTCAGCTAGCAGAGGACTTTTTTTTTCTTTCAAACGGTTTTCAAACAGCTTCTAAATGGAATTTCGTTCGAAAACGGAAAGCCAATAAAGCGCGTTTTTGCGTGAAAGGTCATTAGCCGTTCATCCCTTCGACCTTATCCGTTCGAAAAAATTCATTAGCCGTTCATCCGTTCGACCTTGTCCGTTCGAAAATTTCAAGAAGCCGTTCATCCGTTTGAAAATTTTCGTTAGCCGTTCATCCGTTTGACCTCATCCGTTCGAAAATTTTAATTTGCCGTTCATCCGTTCACGTTACCCGTTTTGAATGGCTTGCCTAGCTGTTCGTCACCCGTTCGCTTGCCGTTCCGTTCAGCGTTCGAACGGCTACCGTTCGGAACGTTTTCGCGTGAGAGGTCACATTTAGCAGGGAAGTGGGGTGAGTTTCTAATTTCAATCAGTTGATAAGCAGACAACACCACAAAAAAAATATTTTGAGATTTGTTATTTTCCAAGGATTATGCTTTTAGGGTGAACAGGACCAGAGTTATGGACCTTGAAATATGGTTCTAAATCCATACAAATGACTTTAATTTTGAGACAGTGTCCCATAAGGTGAGACAATTTTCAGAAATTCTTATCAGTTTTGTGACATCTGTAAAATTATCTTTACATTACTATTTGGAGAAAGCTGATATTAAAATCACCATGGTTGCCCATTGTAAAATGACATGCTAAACATTTTTTGAGGTGATTTGAATTTCGGGGATGTTCTTTTCAAATTAAAGTCATTTGTATGGATATTTTTGAGCCATATTTCAAGGTTCTAGCATGGTTTCTTGTTCAACCTTAAATCATCTCAATGGTGATATGAGGAATGTGAACATGATCTTATATGTGTTGGTGTCAGGTTAACGATTTGTTAAAATATGAAACTTCCCCAGTTTCCTGCTGAATTTTGGAATGGCTTTTTCTATAATGGGAAAATTAGGTTGCTTAAGTTTTTCGACATTTTGGTTGTTATGGTGATTACACCCTTCTGGTGCAGTTTCATGCATATTTCACTCAAAAGCTGTTATATGGATAATATAATGTTCAAATTGTGTGTTTATATGAAATTTTTGAGGTGTACTGTGTGCTGACATCGGCTTAGTAAAATAATAGGTAATAACTTATTGAAAGTTATTTTTTGCAGAATATAGCGCATTTAAAAACTCACTTTCAGACTCTTGTTGAATATATTGAAAGGCGGTCCTCATTGTTATTAGTTACGTATATGGAAGTTTGTGGCTAGGGATTAGTTGCAATTTTTTGCGGTTGCCATTACCATACTTTTTGTTGTTTGTTTCACCTAGTGGTAAGTTGTTATATAACCTAATAAATAAATAGTTTTAGCATACCTCTGTACAGCAGCAGCAGTTGTGTTTGCTTGGTCAGGTGTTGACGGGGAGGTTTGTTGAAATTTGATGCGTTTTTGTCCAAATTCATATATAGGCACCACTTCCTGTTGGTAGTCCATACCATTTTTTACATTTGCTCAAACTGTTTGTGGAAGATTGCACTCTTTCACCCAGCTTCTTCTTCCATCTGCCCATACCACCTAAGTTTTAATTGAAGTAAAATTGGTTTAAGAATTTTAGTTGTTGTATAATATTTTGTTTCTGGATGGGATGTGTTTGGGTTTAATTTAATAGGTACACCTTTATTACAAAAGGAGCTATTTTTTTTTAGGGGTTATTTCAAACAATTTATTCATTGGACGTATGAGTTTTACCACATCAGGTGGTTCATTTTTGGTTGCTTTGTCTATTTGGGTTTTTTCCAAATTAAGGGGTAGTTTTGCTGTGTTAAGGTTCCATGTCTACTCCTATTAAAGGGCATCATCTGATAACATTGCTGGGAACCATTAGTTTTGTTTAAGATAAGTATCAACTTTTTAATTACCTCATAAATATTTCCTTGTCTTGTGGTTTTTTCATTTACCACTCTTACAATTAAAGATCCAGGTTCGTTGCAATTTGACACATTGTTCATAATTTCACCTGGTAATGTATCATCGCGAAACACCATTGCCGTATTGCAATGCAATGTACAATATCTTGAACCCTTTGCTGGCGTATTTTGGCAGCCTGATAATGGAAATAATTGTGGAAAGTGAATATCATAATAATTATTTTATTTTTCATTGGGAATTCAATAGTGGTTTAATAGTTACCATTAACATGGTGCAACCCTTAACATGGTGCAGTAAATAAATAGCATTTTGGTTGCATTGAAATTACTGTAGTTGAAATTAATTGAATGTTTTTTTTCATTTTAATAAGATAAACTACATGTACTTTAGTTATTAAGCTTAAGCTAATTTGCCTAGTCTGGTTTTCATTTTATAGACTGAGGTATTCCAAACTAATATTAAATTATTTGATTCCCTTCTTCTTTAAGAACATGTTATGAAGAGTTTTGATGTGCTCAATGTAGCTTCATAGCAATTATGTTTGCTTAGCACCTTTACTTGATTTGTTATATTGACATTCAAATGGATTATCTTTAAAACCCAAACTTGATCTAATAACGATGTGAATAATAATATAATTTATAATCATGATACTTACCGACAAGAATTGATCCAACCACGTTCGAAAAATGGAGTTCACCAATGTCCTTTACCATGCAAACTTGTCGTGCATTTTTCATATTCCCATCTAACACCAGGACTGTTTTACAACCTGGAGCTTCACAGCTATGATCTGAATTGAGATAAATTAAATATTTGTATTGAAATGTCCTTGCGGAATTTGTAGTTGATTGTGCGTGTATTTGCTTTTTCAATATCTTCCAGGTTTTTTTGAAGTCAAGAAACGGTAAATGGGCTTCAATTAGTCTTCTCAGGAATTTAATTACCCATTAACATTAAAAATTTCGTCCAAAAATATGGAAAAACTATAATAACATTGCATTTAGTGGACGACTGGCTGTCAGTGTACTCTAATAGCTGATAGTATATGATTAGCGCAATCAAGTAAATTGCAGTATTTACATTAGTATACCAGTAGAATTCTACTAATTTTCATTGGAGTGCATTATAAAACTGAAAAACAGAAAAAATGTTAGAGAATATTTCATATGGCTTCTTCAACAGTTCTATTTATGTTTGTTTGTCTCGTTTAGGAGATTGTGGGTGTTATGAATAATTTATATTACATTACCTTCCCACTTTTTAGAAAATGCATGGCTGTATTGCTTTGTAACATTTTCTATCATCTCATTGCGTTCACATGGGAGAGTGGCAAGTTCTTTCCAGAGATTGTGCCTCTGTATTATTTCTAAGGATGCATATAGCAAAAATGCTTCCTCTAAACGATGACAATCCAAGAATTGCCGCTGTTCTAAAAGAATTTTAAGTTGGTCAGGTGTTTCCCTGTAAAGGTTAGAGGGGTATAAAAAGTTTTGTTAATTGAAATTTTCTAAAAAATTTTGTCCATGATTGTTATGTGCTAATTATTACTATATAGTTAAAATAGAAATGGCTTTCTTTGAAAATGGCAGTGGGAAACACTTATGGTAATATGAGTACTTAGAGAACAGTCCTGAGAAAATATGCACGCTGGTTGGTTAAAAATCGTATTTGTATTACTTGACGGAGACACAGAATTTGCACGCTGTCGACACAGAGATGGCCTGAGCAAAGAGAATTTATATTCTGATAATTAAAGTTATCGAGTTGTTTCCCTTTTCTTGTTGCAGCTGTGTTTTGTAAAGGTTATAGATAACATGTACTCCATGTTTCTACCAAGTAATAGCGATGAAATGGTATTTTTGTAAAATAAACACGAAAATATTACTAAATGATGGAGGTTTTCTTAGAGTTAATAATTGTAAAATTTTGGAAGAAAAGACAAAATTTTTGGTTTGCATTAAGCTTATAGAATTCAGGTTTGTTTTCTTGAATTTTCTTTTTTCTTTATCATATTCATGTTTATAATTTATTGTTAAAATAATTTACATTACCTTTTTGATCCCTTAACTTTGTGGTGATTCTCTTCTGGAGCATTGTCTTTATGATAATGGAAACACACATATATAATGAGGGTTCTGGGACCGGGGTTTTGGGGCACCCGCTGGCTCGCAAAGCTCGCCGGCGGGTACTCAAATCCTCGGTCCCAGAATGCCTCATTATAAATGTGTGTAAGATTGCAGGACATACCCTAGAATATTTTTCTATTGAAGAAATGCGGCGTCTATTTTATTATGGGCAGAGGAAGAAATGGACTGATAAACCAAAGCGAACGGAGAGCAGAACCTTCAAGAGGTCATAGAGAGCGAGGAATGCCGATGACATATTTTTTTACGCCAAACAGAGAAATAAAAAAAATCCCCACACCTGAACAAGCCTTTGAATTTATGAAAAACATGAATCCACAACAGCTTGTCGATGCTCTTTTGCCAAATGACGACGACTGGCACGTAAAAACATCGAGTGGAAATGCGTCCGGTAATTAAATATTCTGCATGCAAATTCAAGTTTGTTTACATGTGACGAGGCAAAATATTTCATGCATCACGTCACGTCTCAAACAGCATTTTCATCTGTTTGCCTCTTTCATTGCCTTTACGACTTCATTTGTTATATCTCTGACTTCTTTTTGCCAAGAAGGCAGAGAAAGTTCGGCGATTGCGTGGTAAATTGTGTGAATCAATACGATCATTTTATATGTTTGTAATTTATTCAAAATACGCATGCATTTTTCAGAGATGAAAAAAATGCCCCACATGTCTTAAAAAACAGGTTTTATGAAATAGTAATACCCCACATCAACCAATAGACAATTAGCAAGAGATTGGTGGTGCTCTTGGATGTGGGGCCGGCCCCCCCTGATTTCTTAAAAAGCATGTGCATGAACTTGTTAGGAGTAGAGGGTGAGACCGAGTGTGCGGTGACAACCCCGGGTGAGCCCGCTCTGGCCCAGCACATAACTGGGAGGTGCTCAGAGATCCCCCAGGATCTCAACTCAGTCCCGGAGGATAAATGGGAAGGGACAGCCGCCTTGTCAGCGGCGGGAAAGACCTAGCCGGGGCTAGGCAAAAGAAACAGCCACCAAGCACCTCCCCACTAGGGTTTTGCTTTTTTTTCGTGACGCGTCACGCAACGTCACGCGTGACTTTTTGTCACACTAAAATGAAAACCTGAATTAAATTTGGTATGTTAATTCGAACTGGTGGCAAGAGCATTTATTTTTTTCGAAACTCTGCCTCCATCTCGCTTCGGACATCTTTTTTTATCTTTTCAATGTCTGGCTGAGACGGATTTTTAGTCAGTTTTGCTCTTACAGCTTCTTTCAGCACATTATACTGTGAAAATTCATCCATGATTAACTGAAACTCGCGGTCTGATATTCGATTGTCGGCCAAAGCTTTGGAATGAAGCCTGTAGACCGTGTCTCACTTGGCGATTGCGAGCGTCACAATCTCTCGATGTTTCTTTATTTTTGAATCAAGCTTCTTACTGGCGATTACCAGCCCTGAAGAAGCAAGAGCGAATGCCCCTCCAACGCCGCCGAGTGGAATTGAGGCCGGAAGACCCACAACAGAGAGAGCGGTGCCTAAACCAGCGGTCGAAAAACTGGCCGAAAGAAGACCAGAGCCGGTCACGCACCAGTTGACAATTTTCTTGGCCCACTTATATTTTTTCGCAACGCCGCAGTAATGGACAACTTCTGCATTTAGAGCGGCCGCAACTTCATTTGCTTTTTGCATTCTGAAATCGTGAGGCGAAAGCTGCGGATACAGACTTGATTCATCATGAGGCGCAGACGGAAGAACGTTTGAGCACATGGTATAAATAGAAAATTAATTTAACTCCAATTCAAACTCAAGCGGCAGGCCTTTGAAATCAAACAGCTCACCGTCTTGATCTCTGACACTGAGAGTGATGCTGTTTACATGAGAACCTGTCGAGTAGTCTCGAAAAGGAAATTGCGATGAAGCATCATATCTGACTTTTTCATAGGGCCTGCCTCCTACATCGAACTTGGCTAAAAGATCTGACCTTTTGCCATTGAATAGATTGTTATTTTTGTCTATCAAATCACAGTGAATGAAATATGCTGTTGTTGTTATTATGTGTTTTACGGTTGTTATCAGCGGCAATTTTTGCCCAGTTCCAAATAGTTTTGCCAAATCTTGCCAAAGGTTGATTTGTTTTCCACCATAATTTCTGATCACCAACTGCCCAAGAGGCGCATTTGTTTCTGTTTCTAAACCATGGTAATTGTATTTAGAGAACAGCTCTGGTATTTTTTTTGTCAAAATATCAAGATCATAATGACCAGCCGGCAATTTGGAAATAGAACCAGAAGGATTAAGCTTTTGGTCTGCCAAGCTGGCAGAGCCTTCATTTTTAAGCATATCCCAAGAGTTGTACAAACTGCAAGAAAGCAGCTTCATGAAATGAACTTGGGGAATAGGCTCGTCAAAGTAGACAGTCTCTCCATTCTTTTGCATGACAGGAGTGAGCAGAACAATTTTAAATATGCATATATATATATATTTAAAATGGACTGGATTGCAAAGCTACAAAAATACATGCAAACCCCAGAGGCGAAAAAGAAATCAGATGCTGCCAAAGACAAGGCCTGGACACAGTTCATTAACGAGTTTCCTAATGCTGACGCCACAAAATTCGTTTTGCAGGTCAGCATCGATGATAACAACAACTTTAGCGCGGAAGTTTTTTTCAAAGCGGGCCCAGACCTTAATCAGAGCGTGTTTGGCTCAGAAAGAAAATACTGGAGCCAGCAAATGAAATCTGCGCTAGGGTTGGACGGCGTGTCGGGCTTCCTTTATCAACTGTCCCCGCTAAAAAACAGAAAGGCATTGCCAATTCCCGCAATTGATTTCACAGAAAAGGCGCCAAGCATCGCTGAAATTTACAACATAGGGAACCAAATATATGCCATGCCAGACGAATATTTCATCACAAAATTTCGCAATATATTCACACAAACTAGGCTGCGGCACACAGCATCGGCCGAAGCAAGAACTTGGCTGAGAGGCCCAAACATGAAATACTGGCCACAACAACTGAATTTCGCAGTGTTTTGCGCCACGCAGGGGTGCGGCATTTCCAGAGAAATCTTTTACAGCGGGCTATCTCTTTCACCACAGATAAGGTCATTCTACCAGTTTCACGTTTACTTCACAGTCGACGAATTCTGTATCAGCTGGGCAGAATACAGAGCATGAGTGCTTTGCTGGGGGACACCACATTTAGCCAATTTAACAACCACTATGACGTGGCCTCTTATAAAAGGATATGCGCCGAGTTTGGAGTTGACCCATCGAGCGATTTCCGATTCACACACGGCAGAAACAACAACAGCCTTGGTGAAGTTTACATCTATTCGCGAGGGGCAATGAAAGTAAATGCTGATTATCCAGGGGCCCTTAAATTCAGCGATGAAGGCGGCAAAGCAATCAAAGGAAATTTGATTTATTACATTGAGCCGGACGTTTCAACTCCATATGACTGGTTTGCCCCTAAAACAGCAGCGGGGCTGACTCAAGCGGGGCTTTCACGAATAAACCAGTCAATCGAGGCGTTTGTTTACTGCGTCTTGGGCGTGCAGGTGAATGTAAGGAGTGGCATACTTGGAGATGGGGGGAGAGCGAAAGAGGCCCAGACAGAGTTTTTGACGCTGATGGAAGACGCCATCAGGCAGCCCGACTTAGCGAAAAGCGTGCAAAGATACCAGCTTGCAATTGATCAAGCGAAAGTCAGACTGAATCTCGCCGTGTGCCCCGGAGCTTGGCTGATGCCGGCGAGAATGATCATCAACACGGAAAGCATAGTAGGCTACAAGCTGAAGCAAGCAACCACGGGAATGAAGCTCGGAGTAAACAATGGCGTAAATTTGGGCACAAAAAAAGCAGGCCTGCAGCTGATGGATGGCGGCCCATCAAAAATAAACCTGCCCAACAGCCACCCTTCAAACCTAATTCACAAAGCTGTCATGGCCGCGCAATCCCCGTGGCCAAAAGATAAACAAAG
>JAHPZR010049832.1:0-39909 GCA_019787425.1 Platygyra sinensis | reverse complement strand
AGAGTTTTGAAAAAGCTTATTTTAGTGAAATCATCGTAGACACGAAATAGTAATTTCGAAATAACCTTTATGTTCTCGGCTCAAAGTTTGCTTGCCGGCAACGGCGCTAGCGTGACTTGTTTACGAGAAAGCCAATCACAACATTGAATGTAGCGACCTATGTAACGCCGCTCGTGGTTCGGAATTTCTGGCTGTGTGCAAAAGAACCTATAGTTAACATAATAACAACTTGATTTACCCAACAAAAGCAGGTCCTCCAGCCTCGCTGCCGTTCAGTGGCCAGGTCACCGAGCAGATAACTGTAAAATGGTCTATTATACCACCTCGTTGTTATCTTACTCGTCATAGGATTGGTTGAAGGAACCACATGTTGACAGGCGTAAATACTGAAGTTAAAGGCCGCTTGTAATCGACAGAGGTGGTTGGGTATTTAACGCCTCCTACATCGAAACGACAGACGCTCTTCGTGCATAGTATGGACATGAGCAACAACGAAACAAACAGCAGCTCCTCCAGTTCAACGTTTTATTGCAGATATGCACCGCACGTATCGTGGGAAGTCAGCGGAGTCACAGCTTTTCAATTGATTCTGGGCCTCATGACAGTCATGGCTTCTCTCCCCACCATTCTTTTGAACGCATTTATAATCCTAGCTATAAAGCAAAGAAAGGAGCTACAAAAGCCCTCAAACATTTTGTTGTCAAGCCTGGCCGTTACAGATCTTCTAGTTAGGGCTATAGCTATGCCAACATCTGCCCGCATTGATTTCTTTACATTTCGTCAAGTTTCCTTTGAGTATACCTGTATGTTATATTCAGTGAATCTTTTCTTCCTCCCTTTACTCTTCGGAGCTACTATGCATCACTTAATTGTCATTGCCCGGGAGAGGTACGTGGCGGTGCAAAAATGGATGGACTATAAACTGATCATCACAAATGACCGCCTCAAAAAGATTGCGATAGGTACCTGGCTCTCTACACTCTTCCCAACGATTGCAAACTTTATAACGACAGCAGTCGTTGTAGATAGCAGAATTTTGAACAGCGTTTTAACCGGGTTGACCGCTGCTGAAACTGTTTGTTTATTTTTTCTTGCATTCTTTTATCGAAAAGTTTATCTTGGGGTACGCAATCGTAAACTAAACGAAATCTCTCAAATCGACGTTCTCGTGAAAGCAAAAATGGAATCCAAAGTTGCGAAGACAACTGGTTTACTGACTGCTGTGGTAATATCCTCCTTTATCCCAGTATTTGTTTTTGGTGTATTAGGAAAGTTTGTCCCAGTCCTTCGTACAAATGCCGCTATCCGGTTCACAGAGACGGTTATGCAGTTGAACTCTTTATTTAATCCGCTTCTTTACTGTTATAGAGATCACCGTTTTAGGAACGCTATTTGCGATCTGCTAGGGATAAAGAAACCACAAGCAGTTAAGTCAGCAGTTGGTGTCACTCGATCTTACAGGCCAAAGGATTCATTTAGGGCAAACAAAGCAGGAAAACGTACGCAACGCTTGACAAGATCAGGATCTTTAGATGCTATAATTCATGGAACATCCTGCGTGGTTACGTTAAAAAAGTCATTGTCCGCTGCCACGCTTGCTAAATGCAGCAGATCCTTAGATGGCTTAGATTTACAGCAGCCCTCATTCATCGTGGAAACAATTGCAACGATACCGGTTGACAGCGGCATGCAATTTGAGGCGAGCTAAGGCAACCCTAAAGGTGACATAGAGCTGTAACAAACCTGAAATATCACTTTAAAATAAATAAGATCAAAATCCTGTGGTTCCTACAAGGCTCCGTGAAGTTTGCAAACTGCTAGCTGTCATTGAGGCTTGGATCCACCATCTTGAATTCGCCCAGAGTGTGTGGTCTTAAAAAGTCAAGAAATAACGGACATTACTACAAAATCAATCAGAATGCTTTTGGTGAATTTCTGGTATTTGATGAAGAAATAATACAGAATGATGTCGAAAAACGTGATTTTTGGCCAAACCTACATGACTCTTTGCGGTTGCCTTTGCAGCGTCACAATTGATATGGACACAAAATTGAGATAACAAACTTTCCAAGATGGATGAATGAATAGCTCCTAAATGTGTCAGCCTCTTGTAGTATAGTGAATCGTCTTTTCAAAATTATGGTGCTAGTACTAGTTCAAGTTGCACAAACCGTTGGACGTCCGATGGTTAATACTATGAAGAAACAACGATAACGTTGTCGAAATTACGTTTTTCTCTATTAATATTCTAAATGAACTGGAATATGTCACTTGTTATCGTTATCAACAAGGACGACTGCCCATGTAAATGTGAATAATATAATGTTAACAGAGAACTTTTTGAAGAGCCAGAGGTGTACACTGTCAGGAAGCCGAAATGTTTTTCATACAGTGAGTCACCTTGATCGTGGTAAATAAGTTTAGCAACAGCTGGCCTAGGTAGAAATTGACTTAGAAGTGTGCCTTCTTTTGTTGATTGGGAATTGCCATGTTAACTGTGAAACTTACATGGTGTTTATCTTGTATAAATGCGCATTTTCTCTGCGTTTTTTATTTTCTGGTTGCATTTTAAAACTCAAGTGACTTAATTTTTCCAACATTTTCGTCAAGATTTTTAAATTTCGCAGTTCAATTCTGCTTTCGCTGTAAGTTTCCATTCACGAGAAGCGACGCTCGAGTCAGGTTTGACAGTGGCGTGGTTTTTCTAGACCAATCACAATTCTTTGCTACGCATAGTAACCAATAATATTGCTTCATTTTGTATAGATCATAGATTACGTAAAATGGCTTATTTTGGTCTTCGCAAAAGTGGGCAAAGGCGGGGTATAGGTCGGCTTTCACGTTATGTTGAAATATTTTGAAATAAAAAAGGCTTTTTGTTATTATACAAAACAAATAGATTCCATGTTGCCGTGCGTCTGTTCAGTAATAGATCACAGAAGACGTCAAAATGTGGTAAGAACATCAGTGACACACTCGGCTACGCTTCGTGTGCCACTTTTTTGTTCTTACGACATTTTGACGTCATCTGTGATCTATTACTAAACAGACGCACGGCAACATGGAATCCATTTGCTAAGCTGTACATCATCAACTGACAAGCCACAACATTGACTAGGACTCAGTGCTAAGTGCTTAACCTACAGTACAAACTATTTTCAACTACTGACTCTGAAACACTGGTACACTGGCATGGAACAAACGCCTCTTAAAATTCTGACAAAAGATCGAAGTTTGGTTTTTCCCGGAATTCAAATCTTAAGGTAATGGAGTTTTATTTTGAAAATTTCTGTTACCATAAGTTCAAAGCTCGTTTTCTCAAAACAAGTTATTTTTGCCTTTGAGAAAAAATATTTTGAGAAGGATTTGTCCAATTGAATTGAAATTTTCAGGATTTAAGTTGTTGTTCTGAGTAAGTTCTGTAGGATGAACACAGAACATTTCCATACTTATTTGTCGAAGTTCTGCATTGAAACGTTTGCTGGATTTTCATGTGTTTACAACTTTTCCAAAATCTCTAATGACTGCTTATCACGCTAAGCTTTTGTGTGGTTTTTTTTTGAAAACTGTAAAAATGATTCCTTTTGATCAGTTCTTGCAGGAGTTATCTTTTCATAAGTAACCCTGGCATAGAGCAGCGGGTGGCTGATTTATTCTACCAGTGTCAATTTACAATACAGTTCTAGGGCACAAAGTATTTTCCATTTTGGTTTTTAAGCTTTCTAAAAATGTATACTTTGACATGGTTTGGAATTAAATCTTAGCCACGAAAAAAGTTTAGAGACTAGTATGTTTTTTTCTAAGTCCCCCCTTAACAGATGCCAACAACTACCGGCGCCTTACAAGCGACTTATCCCACTACGTAAACGAACTGGCCTACAAACGGACTTCTAACAGACCGACTCAACTTGACTAACAATAGACGTACCTCAAACTGACAAATTGGACTAACAATGTAGATCGAAAACGAGCAACGACTGATGACAAACTTTACAATAGTCTTTCTGCCAATACCAATCTTAGGCTTAACTGAGCAATCACTTTCAACGAACAACACATGTCACGTCATAGACTGACCAACACTATTCATTTGTCTCTGAAATGCCGAAACGTCCCTCGCCAACAACTGTACGTTCTTTTCATAACTACCCTCACTCGGACGATCACACAAGACGATCTACTGATACTCCTGCGTTCAAATTATTTACTACTTATTAAACTGGGCCTAGAAGGAATTTTCGCAATATCACACAAATCGTGCTCCACAGTACGCCCGGCGCCTGTTTTCTCCAAAACAAGACCAAGGGGCCGTCCAAGTGTTTTTTTTTTTCGCTTTCCGCAAACTTCTTGATATACTGAGCAAAATAATGTTGCTCTTTTTGGAGCCGTTTTTGTTTCCATCTGAAAAAAATTACTGTTACAGGGAATTTTTTACCGTTCGTGTTAAAATGCCTAAAATTTAACTGTTCTGCTCATATTCAAATCATTCCGGGAATGTTTAGGAAATGAAATGCGTAAATTGGTTTTAAAGCCACTTCCTACCCACCTACCCAGAGGAATGTGCACTTGTCAAACGTAAAGCAATCTCTGGAATAATGGCGATTGTACAACAGATCGAAGCCGGGACTGAGCCGTTAACGAGTTCTTGATAAGAACCATCGACCAACAGGAAGATTTTAAAGGCTGCTAACAGACCTCTGGGTCAGATTGTTGGAAACCGCGGGTTATGAAAGCGAAAGAGAAATAACATTTATGACGCGGGCTTCGGAGAGTTGAAACCCGTTTGCCGTTGTGATGTCTCTAGTGGCGGATCCAGACCTCGACCAAAGAGGGGGCCTGGTTTTGATTTGGTTACCTGGTTGGCTTTTATCCCTTCTGTCATTTCTTCTTTTTTCACTCAAAATTAGGAGGGGGCCCAGGCCCCCGGGCCCTCCCCTAGTCTGCCACTGGTCTCAGAGTGATTTCGTACACTAATCATCGAAAATATGGGTGAAACCTACTGTTGATATAACACGAGGTATCGTGGAGCATCCAGTTGTCGACATGTCGTGAGGTAAATAGAATATCTCATTATTTCTTTGCGCATTGATATGTTCACGTTATTATGCTTATTAGGACCACAGCTCTTTATTGACAAAAGAACAGCTTAAACTTCTTTTTATAAAAATTTACAGTTTTAACTGCCCAAAAATTTTAAATTTATTCCATATTTTTTACAGGGGATACATTGCTCTTTAAGTGGAAAGTAGTTTTGGGATCTCAAGTGACGTACTTTTGGAGATATTTTACTTTAAATTTCGCCTTTTTTACGGCGCTTCATGAGTAGTCCGAAGGAGAAGAAATCTAAAATTCTGTAAAAAAATCAGATAAAGATTAAATTGCCAAAACAGCCTCCCAACGTAACAAGTAATATTTGTTTGTCTGGGAAAAAAGGATTTTTACCCGGATTTATGTCTCTTTTTTTTTTGTATGGCAAATTGCTAAAAATGTGCCCTAAAATAGCCGCTGAAAGCCCTCTCAGACGGCCAAAACCAAGATGGTGGCCCCAGCGCTAAAATACGAATCAAATTGAACTGAAAGTTATATTTTTTGTGAATCACTTATCTAGACCATTCATCTGAGAAAGTTTGAGCAACTTGACTTTTTTCTCGTCCAAATGACCAAAGTTGAAAATTATAGGGGGCGGCTTTTAAAGGGAACCGTGGCGCTAATTTGATTCATATTTAATGTGATTTCTAAGCAATTGCATTGCATTTTACTAGAAGCCGGGGACTATGATTAAGGCTCCTGGGACAACCCCAATACTAGAAATGACGCGCGCTTACGGTCTCCTTTTCCGAATATGGCTCCTGATTTTACCCTCAATTTGCCCTTGTTATTTCCCACGAGAACTAAGCTGCTCCACTGACTATTTACAGTACACTGAAAATTAAAAAGATCTGTTTTAGCCCCAAAGTGTCAATTCAGCCCTGCTGGCCAAATTCTGATTCAGCCCTTCCTGGAGCCATTTGAGCGTAATCTGGGCCAAAAAACTACGTCAAAAGGCTATTACAGCCCACGGTAGGGCCCATCTCAGCCCAGGGACCAAATTAGCCGTAGCTAATTGGACTGTACTGGCCCATATTTAAGGGAGCCAAATTAGACTCAAAAATAGGACTGTATTTTACTCACCGAAACGGCCCTCTTTTTTGGGCTAAAACAGATCTTTCTGATTTACAGTGTAGTAACACATTTTTACTAGGTGTCGTCCTCGCCGTCGTCGACGCCTATTTAATTTCCTTTTCGTAAACAAGCGATGCCATTTTTAACGGTCGATACCATATGCCATATCTGCTTCAGTTCAGGCCTGGACAAGGTAGAAACTGGTTATAATTTGTTGATGAAGTAAAACGCACCCACCAAATGCTTAATTGTTCATATTCACACTGGTTTGCTTGCGGTTAGCTTTTAGATGTAGGTTGGGGCAGCTCTATCATTAACATTTAAGAAAATCACATTTTATAATTAAATTTGCGGAAATTTGGCGAATGAACCTGGTAGTGCAGTGGTATAAGAGGGATGTTAGGAAACAGAGGTTCCAGGTTCGATGCTAGGTGGTTACTTACATATTTTCCTTTTTCTTTAATTTAGTAGAAAAAAAAATTGTTGAGAGTTAAGAAGTGTTGCGGAAATGGCATCGCTTGTTAACGAAAAGAAAAATTGCGACGCCGTACTTCACATGAGCTGAATCGCATGCTAATAAGGGAGAACAAAGGATTTTTCTCATTTGTATTCGATTCGGCTCATGGCCAATTTGTTAAAGTTTAGGCAATGTAAACAACGTTTTAAACAGTCCAAACAATACTTCCAGCCACTTTTATCAAACTATGATGTTTACCAAAACTTGAATATTTTGACATTTTTCATCGGTCTACATCTTAATTGCATATTCAATGGACTTCGCTTGTTGGTACACTTTCATTTTATCCGAAGACTCGTCTTTTTCTGTTTTTCATGGACAGTTTTAAACAAGAAGATGAAGCATTCTCGCTCCACTCTCACGGTAGCCCCTTTTTTTCTTTTTACCAGCCAATAGGATCCTTTGTTTTCCTTCACCGTGAATTGGGAGATCACTTTACTCAATGACAAGTATAACATGTTTTCACCAAACCTTGGTAAGTTGTTGTCGCTACGTTATGAAGCGTTGCAAATATCTGCGCGCTTTATGAAAATGCTTCCACTTGCTTTGAGCAGTAGTTATCGAGTTATGCCGTATAGTTCGGAGAGCATTCAAGAAGCCATAGTTGCTTCCGGCTGTGCCTCGAGCAAATTTGACGCTTGTTTTGTGCTCTCCAAACCTCTCCCCAGCACCCATAATTCGATATACGCACGCTAAGCATAATACAAGTGGGCATTTTCCTTATGGCTTCCTTTTTCAAATATTGCGTTAGTGGCACAATATCCCCGCGAATTATACGTTTAACCATCAAAGAAACTGTGCATAATTTGTCTTTAATTCTTACTTAGCTATTTGCCATTATTGCTTAAATCCCATTTAAATGTCAATTATTAGACGAAACTTAAGATGATATTTGATATTTGGACGAGTTGGTTGTTTTCTCTCTGAAGTGAAAGATACACAGTTATGCTGGTCGAATGGAGATTGGTATAGTCCACTTCAGCAGGAAATCCTAGAGAGATTTAGGATCTGCTAGCTAGTTTGCTATATCCGGCGGCTAACTAAATAAATGAGATCTGGAAACATATTTGGCTAAAAATAATTTGTGACCATTGGTTGACGACAAAGTGCATCAGAAAAATTTGCAAATAAAAGATTTTAAGGAAAAATTTTGTTTTTAAATTCGGAAAGCTGTTCGTCTTTCCATCAAGTAAAATACTTTTAATTTTCAGACATCTAAAGCATAGGCAGAATAAAAGGCACGCAAAATGATTAAAAAATAAAATTCAGTAAAATCACACCTAGGGCGCTTCATGCAGAAGATCCTAGCTTTCTTGTAATTATTGGACGATGATACCCTATAAGTTTTCTTCAAGAAATATAAAAAATGTGATCCGTGTTTTTATTGAGTTTTAGTATAAATCTACTAGTGCTCTACCACGATTGCCGCCGAGTCTCTGATTGAAGATGCCATGTTTATCCCTTCTGTTGTAGGTATTAAGTAGCTCGGCAGAGTACGTATGATTACAAACGGACAGCGGCTTTTTGCGTTTCCAACTTGTCTGTCAGGAGGATTTTAAGTTTAAGTTTTGAACGACTTGTAGGTTTATACCAAACAATTAGATTGTTCGCTCACTCGGGCTGCTTCCACGTCAACTACCGCGCGATAGAAATCTCACATCTTCTAATTGTTGAATGGAATACGAAGGGGAATGATGGGAAAACGAGAAATGCTGTCAAACACGAGCAGGAAGATGGCTCTTTCCAATACTTCAGTCTCGATTGTTTTTACAACCTGATAGAAATGGGAACGCATTCTCTGATTCTTTTGGAAAATTCCGCGACAAAAAATATCATTCTTTTTCGCCATCTTTAGGCCAACATCTCGTTCTAGTTCGGTGTCTATCATGGTAGAAATACAGCTTTTAGTTCGCGCTTTCTTACTGGGTGTTTCATATGTCTCCCATGCATATGATTCAGTTACAAACAAATTTGATTGTAATGAGCTCAGTAGGAGGAACGCTTGCTTACGGCCATTGGAATCTTTTGTCTACTGTAAGAGAAATGTTGCATCAATAAATACTCAGATCCTTCTTCGAGGTTGATTGCTATTTAAAACATGGCTCTTGAATTCCTGACTGTGGTATTTTAGTTCGTGATTGTTACCTTTAGAGTAATAGTGGCCGGATGCAAAGGATCTCGGCTTTTTTGATATGCTGATTATTTCACTCCAGAAATTTGAAACTAAGTAACTGTCTGATTGTTAAGCAGGGGTATAACAATGCCGATAGCACTGAATATGCATGTCCGTGCCCCGACTTCGAACTATTGGGAAGCGTTGAGAAATACTGTATTTAAGAAATAGAAAATATGTACCGTGTATCTATCGAGTTATACAAACACGAGTTGAAGTTTGGGAGAACGAGCCGCAGGCGAGTGTTTCCACAGCTTTTTCGAGTTCTCCCAAACTTTCACGAGTGTTTGTATAACTCGATAGAAACACGAGGTACATGTTTTCTATTTCTAGAAAACACCACGACGGAAAAAAAAAACAAACAAACAAACAAACAAACAACAACTTTTTAACTTTGGATGTTTTCTAAACGTGTTTACTTAACCGTTTCGCACTCTAGAAGACTACAATACGTCCGGGATTAAGAAAGCTCTTAAGAGGACAAGCAGTAAGTTGTAATATCAATTTTGATAGCTATGTATTTTCAAGAAACTGTTTAACAGGGGAAGCTTTATTACAAATGGCACCCGAGTGACCATGGAAATAGCAGGAGGGGAGAGGGTGTATTTTGTTTAGCATTGCACAGATATATAATATGAGGTTAAGTCAGTGTGAGCATTGTGAAAGTTTTTCACAATTCTTTTTGCAGGTTCTGTCTTACAACTTCTAATTTCCTAATTTCGCTGACAGGTCGTTCTAACCTTTAGGGCAAATAACAAAAATAGTCGCTACGGAGTGCGCTTTCACCAACATATATAAGGGTGTGCCAATGCCTCTTTATTGGAAATTGTGCCCAAATATACCCAGTTTTTATCCCGACAAAAGCTACTAAAACGCTCCCTCGCGAATGAAATCAATATGTTCATTGCATAGCTTGTCAGTAGTATCGCTGGACACTTTGGTGATGGTGGATTTGCTAATTAATTATACTGTACAGGAGACAAAATCGAGTTTTGCTACCAAAATTTTATTGCTGAAACTCAACAATGTTTGTTTTGCACTGCTTTTACAATTGGGATTAAAAATTATTAGCAATTACTCGCTGAAGCAGAAAGTGGTAAAGATACAACTCGGCAAACACGCTTCGCCTTCGCCTAACATGTCGCACTCCCTTGGGACGCCAACTGTCACATGAGAACCAATGATAATTAACTTCCTTTTGAAAAGTGCCCAGCATGGGTTTGATAGTCCGCTAAAAACAAATAGTATTCGTCCACAATCCAATCGACGTTAACTAAAAGTTTCCCACGTTATAGCGGCTATAGTTGCTTAAACGCCCTATAGTCGTGGCACAAGTTACGTTTAGGGGGTGAACATTTTCCTGAACCAGTCAGAAGTTAGAATTAGTTATTCCTGTCTGGAAGTTATACTAAGATGTAATGGTTGTGTCACATCAAAGGAAATTTCCCCCTGGCATGTCAGACAAGCACAGAAAATAAACACTGATTCAAGTAGTTTGGTTTTAAATGGGGTTGTCAGGCAATTTCACTCTCACTGCACTCGAAAAAATGCCCCTGCTTTCTAAATTACAAAACCAAGGGAAGTCGAAGTTGTTAGTTGGTTTTCTCTTTCCAAGTCTGAAGTTGTTACTTATGGATTATTACTTCTTAACCATGTAAATTCTAGGCCGAGCGGGAAAATATGACCTTTTTCGTTTTCGCGCATTTGGTGTAACTCAGTCGAACCCAACTTCATAACTGTGGGAACACTTCTCTGTTACAGACACGGCCAGTTTAAGTTGTCCCTGAAAAACCAGAATTCATCCAGGTACTTAACTCCGTCCCTTTGTTTTTCGTACTCAAAACGTGCTATTGCTAGAATTTGAAAAAAAAAAGAACGAAAGAGTAATGGCCTCGAAGCACACACTTTCAAGAAAAAAGCTTTTAAGTTGCGCTGGCCGGACTCCAAACTGTTTCTTTTCAAGCAACTGTCTGGTTGTTATGTGAAATAAAGAATGTAGCACGTATCGATATCAATAAATTATTTCCCCTCATAAAATGCACGACACCTGAACAGAAACTTCATTTTTACCTGATTCACACCATAGCCGAAGTACGAAGGAAACAAACTCTTTGAAGAAAGTAAGCCGGTAAGTTTTACCGATCACGCACGTAAATTATTTCTTAGTCACCTTCTCCAAGGGAAAGCGTGTGTAACAGACGAGTGTAAATCGCCTTTTCAATAACCTACCACGTACAGATGATCAGGTTGATATAAGCGAAAGCATAACACCGAGCACGTTGAAGGGTATATTTGGAAACGTTTAACTACATATTAAGGTAAAAATAAATAACATATTAGTTTATTTATCAGAATCTTTCTCAGTTTCTGTCTCGTTTTGGCATTAGTTTGGCATGGAGCTCAAAAAATATTATGTTAAGATCATGATCGGTCAGATCTATACTTGACGTTGAAAATGCTGGAGCAGATCCTGTTTTTTGCAATTTTTGCTAACACCCAAATTTTCCTCGACTTTCCTTTTTCATTCGAAATTCGCACAAATACGTACATGAAAACGTCCACAGAATGACAAAAATTATTAATATGTGCTATGAAATATTGCTGTATCCCAATAGTCCATAATTAGTTATTTAGCGCCCTCTCCCTTTTTTTTTTTTAAACAAAAGCGTACTTTAAACTGTGTGTTGCGCATCGTGTTTAAGGTCGGCTGTTTTGGAGAATACCCATATCTCTTTCTCTTTCTTTGATTTTAAGAAGATGGAGAAAGGAAACAAGGCTAATTTGATAGTGCAGAGGTGCTACGTGCTGAAAATAATATCATCGAAAACTCTTCATATCGGCAGAATGTGAGACGAGAAAAAAATATAATAAAGCAAAACTAACATTTGCCAGTACTTACACGAACTAGAGTAAACAGCCCCACAGCAAGGCTTTTAAGTGTCGACTTCTCGCAATTTCTTTCGCAGGTCTTATTGTTCTGGTTCCTAATTGCACTGAAAAGTCGTTCTAACATTTAGGGCAAATTAAACAAATAGTCGCTGCTGAGTGCGCTTTAGGCATCAAGATAAGGGTGCGCCAATGCCCGGCCTTTATTGGAAATTTTGCCCGATTATACCCAATTTTTATCTCGACCAAAATGGCTACTAAAAGCCTCCCTCGCGAATGAAACCAATATGTCTTTGCATAGCTTCTTAGTAGTATCGCTGGATGCTTTTGTGACGATGGATTTGCAAATTAATTACACTGTAGAGAAGACAAAATGGAACTTTACAAGCACAATTTTGTTCTTCAAACTAAACAATGCATGTTTTGCCCTGTTCTTACAATCGGAATAAAAATGAATTATTAACAAATTTCGGAGGTGATTATTTTCAGACGTGAATATCAAAAACTACAAATAACGGACTGAAATATTTCGAAACACAAAAGTAAGGATCACCGATATACGTTTGGTGGTAGTTTTAATAATAGGTCGATTGTGATTCACATTATGCATCGATTAAACAAGAAAAGTAAATAAAACAAATTGATATTTATATTCATCGCCTAAAATAGTTATATCCATGCAGTGTGAAGAAAAACAAATTTCGGTCACTCGATCAGTCTGACATAGTTGGTCATAGCTGGCAAATTCCTTTAAGAGTACGTTGAAGATATGATCTTGGTCCATTGGCAATGGTAATCATTTTTAAACTTCCCCAGGATGTCTTCAATACCTGGGTGTGATGTCTCTGTAAAAAAAAAAAAAAAAAAAAGAAAAAAAAAACATTTCATTCAGCAACCATCCGCCTTGCTTGCCTAACTAGATGGTGGGGTATTTTAGTATTCAAAGAAATGTTATCGTCATAAGCCAAGCCCATCGCTAAACCATTCAGAATTTCGAATTCTCCATTCATGTCTGGAAGTTATACTAAGTTGCAATATTGGTGTTACATCAAGGCAAATTCCCCCCTGGTATGTCAGACAAGCACAGAAAATAAACACTAATAGACCTTTTTCGCTTGTACATTTTGTTTTCCCAATACAGATCATGTGATGATACTCAGGAGATTTGATCCTTTGTCTTGTTCATTAAAAACAGTACATGCAGAGATATTCATGCTTGTATGTACCCTTTTTAATGAACAAAACAAAAGACCAAATCTCCTGAGTATCATCACATGATCTGTATTGGGAAAACAAAATGTACAAGCGAAAAAGGTCTATTCAATTAGTTTGGGCCCAAATGGTTTTTCAGGCAATTTTACTCCAACTGCACTCGACGAAATGCCCCTGCTTTCTAAAATACAAAACTAAGAGAGGTCGAAGTTGTTAGTTGATTTTCCCTTTCCAAGTATGAAGTTGTTATTCATTATTATTTCTTAACCATGAGAACTCTAGCCGAAGCGGGAAAATATGAAATTTTTGTTTTTGCGCGTTTGATTTAGCTCAGTTCAACCCAACTCAACTCAAAGACATATTCATAACTGTAGGGACACTTCTCTGTTACAGACATTTCAAGTTGGGCCAGAAAAATCAGAATTCATAACTGAAGGATTTAACTCCGTCCCTTTGTTTTCCGAACTAAAAACGTGCTACTGTTAGTATTAGGGAAAAAAAAAGAAAGAAAGAATGGCCTGGAAGCGCATATTTTCAAGAAAAAGGCTTTTAAGTTGCTCTGGCCGGACTCCAAACTGTTTCTTTCCAAGCAACTGTCTGGTTGTTATGTGAAATAAAGAATGCAACACGCATTGAATATCAATAAATTATTTCCCCTCATAAAATCGGCACGACACCTGAACAGAAACCTCATTTTTACCTGATTCACACCATAGCCGCAGTACGAACGAAACGAACTCTTTGAAGAAAGAAAGCCGGTAAGTTTTACCGATCACGCACGTAAATTATTTCTTAGTCACCTTCTCCAAGGAAAAGCGTGTGTAACAGCTGAATGTAAAGCGCCTTTTCAATAACCTATCACATACAGATGATCAGGTTGATATAAACGAAAGCATAACACCGAGCACGTTGAAGGGTATATTTGGAAGCGTTTAAATACATATTAAGGTAAAAATATATAACCAGATTAGTTTATTTATCAGGATCTTTGGCAGTTTCTGTTTCGTTTTCGTATTAGTTTGGCATGGAGCTCAAAAAATATTATGTTAAGATCATGATCGGTCAGATCTATACTTGACGTTGAAAATGCTGGAGCAGATCCTGTTTTTTGCAATTTTTGCTAACACTCAAATTTTCCTCGACTTACCTTTTTCATTCGAAATTCGCGCAAATACGTACATGAAAACGTCCACAGAATGACAAAAATTATTAATATGTGCTATGAAATATTGCTGTATCCCAATAGTCCATAATTAGTTATTTAGCGCCCTCTTCCTTTTTTTTTAAAACAAAAGCGTACTTTAAATTGTGTGTTGCGCACCGTGTTTAAGGTCGGCTATTTTGGAGAATACCCATATCTCTTTCAACTTCTTTGTTTTTAACTTTTTGTATCGACTTTTGATTGTTTCTTAGCGGTGTGCTTTCTTGAGATCACTGTTTGTTTTTGATACTCTTCGATGTCTCTCCAATCTCGCTGGCATATTATTCGCCTCAAATTTAGACAGTAACTGTTAAGTTTTCACGAAATGGTTATTCAAGCACAATTTTCGCTTTACCAACCACGTACAGAACAGATAGCTTTAGCAACGACGACCGGGACGCTAAGCAGGACGCCTTGTAATAGTAAAATAAGTGCTGCGGCGCTTATTTAATTTTTCGCGCCACAAGTGCGGCGCTTATTCGAGGGCGGCGCTTATTTAAAAACTGTATCGGACAAATTTAATTTTTCTATATTTTTATTCAACTGTACATTTTCTTTCTGTTAAGTTTCCTATGGACTGATACTAAACTGATAGTAAATCTAGAATTACGAGAAAAAATTCACGCGGTGAAAAAACCCCGAGAGTTTCATGATAACGAGAGCGAAAATATCAGCAGTGAGAGCGAACTCCTTTGTCGTTTATAGTAGTTTTCCTGGTTATACGGAATTCCTCGAAGAAGCGCCGCATCGGGGGTGCGGCGCTTATCCGAGGGCGGCGCTTATTAACTTTATTGTCCTAGATGCGGCGCTTATTCGAAGGCGCCGCTAAATCGAGGGAGGCGTTTATTCGAGTAAATACGGTACCCTATGACAGAGTTTTATTCCAAACGTACATACAAAACATTAGCCATTGCAGTCTACGTTCTCCAAATTTTGTCATTTCACTGTACGCATGAACAGAACGATTGCAGAACTATTCCTCTGCTCGTGAAACCTTTTGGTGACGTTCTCTTTGCTGTCGCCGTCGCGGTTATATTTGCTTAAGCTCCCTTTCGATTAGGCCATCGCTCAAAGAAAAGAAAAGAAAAGAGAAGAAGACAAAAAAAAAAAATAAAATAAAATAAATAAACATTTGTTTTTGGCAGCGTTGCTACCCTTAAGAATCACAATCACTATTTTTTTTTCTGCCAAAATATGAATTGCAGATATTTACAAGCAAGTATGCCGATATTTACAAGCAAGTACGCCGTCTTTCTTTTCTTTCCTTGTCAACTGGTTACAGCCTGAAAAATGATAATGTTGATGATGACATCTTGGACATGCTCCATGAAACGGACAAAGTGAAGGAGGCCCCTGAGATGGTAAGCTATAACATCTCTCTTACGTTCAAATGCTATTTTGCTTTTTCGGCGTTCTTCCATCCAGGCCATGCACAGGAATTCAGCCTAATGAATCATGTATGGTGATTTATGTGATGATGCAATAGTCGTATTTGAATGGTAACAAATCATTACTATGCTGTTATTTGGTTACATAAAATGATCTCTGAATCATAGGCTGTAGTGCGGTGTGTACACATAGGATCTTCGGAGGAATCATAACTCGTATGCCTAGTGAACATATGAACTCTTTTCTGGAATCATAACCTTGATGCATTGTACGAGTTGTTATCATCAGATGAATCATAAGGCCGGTTGGAAGTGAGCCCAGAACATCATCGGTAGAATCATAATACGATGTGATGTGTGCACTGAACATCATCCGTGGAATCATAAAGCCAGCGCGATGCGTGCACATAACATCGTCAGTAGAATCATACGACGATGCGATGTGTGAACAGAACATCATCAGTAGAATCATACCACGATGCGATGTGTGCACAGAACATCATCAGTAGAATCATACGATGATGTGATGTGTGCACAGAACATTATCAGTAGAATCAGAATCATTTTATATATTAATTATCCCCAGATTTGGGAGATATTGTGAGGGGGAGGGGGGGAGGGGCAAAGCCCTTCTTGTTTTCCGGCGTGCCTCATCTAGACACGAGGGGGGTTGGGAGAATTCTCGAAAGTTATGCAAACCCTCGACTGCATCTCGGGTTTGCGTTTAACTTTCGAGAATACTCCCAACCCCGCGAGTGTTCAGATTAGGCTATATAAATATGGAAAAAAAGTTCTCTATTGCTTTTACAAAATATTTCTCAAAATTAATTCGACAAACGAATGGAAATTGTGTTTATTAACTTCTTGATCCAAAAAGATTTTCTCAATACATGCTCTAGACAATCATTTTTCCTACTAACCAATCAAAACGCGCATCTGATAACGAAGAACCAATCAAATTTCGCGTTACAAAAGTCAAATTCAAGTTCAAAGTTGTGGACATCGTCAGCGAGCAAGCGAGAGCCGAGTAAATGAAAGGAATATTGGCTTTGAATCCTCCTAAATCTTCGGGAGAAATGCCTAAAGTTCGGTAAAAACAGACGAAATGTTCAAAGAATTTCGATTCTCTAAGGAAAGAACTTCAAGATGAATGCCACTGTGCTTGATTGCTCTTGAAAATAACGTGAACTTGCCCGATTTGGCAGCCCGAGAAGATGGTTGAGAATTTGAATCGCTCACCTTGCTTTGTGAAGTTTTGCTGGTTTGGAGCAGCCGATCTAGATTGCTGAGGTAGCTGCTGGATCCAACGGAAGACTTGCATTTTCTGATCGGCTTGTCTGGCTTGTGGATTTAGGGCAGATGAGAGAACGTTGCTGCACACCTGAAGCTGCTGCGAAGGGAAATTCATTCCTGTGGCCTGACAGCGTCATTGACAAACCAGCATCTGACCACAGTGTTATAGCTGTCGCCCTGAGGCAGTGATTGGTATAAACCAGCCGCTTTGCTGACCTCTTTCATCGTGCTCTCTGGTACATTTCTCGTAGTTTGTGGCGGTGTCCCCCTCGGCGTGTTTTGCTTGTCTCGTCATGGCCCATGGTTGCGTGTTGCGTATCATTCGCTGGTTTCATCCTTGAGGAATAGAAAACTGGACTTCGTCAAGTTTCTTTGCCCTTCTTGTCCACGTCGACAGAATTGAAATACAGGTTGTCATGAAACCAGACATTGTATAGAAGTGATAACGGCGCTCTCTTTCAGACGCTGCAGGTCTTCACGCTCAATGGCGCAGGTTTGTGTTTGACGTTTTGCTCCCCGTGCTTCTTCATGTCTTTAATGGCGTCTAACATTTGGTTGGACTGCTGGAACGCTGGGTCGGTAGCAATGTGGATGCCTTTCTTGTACGGGGGGTTTTCAAATAGCGGTCTAAACCATTCCTAAATCCCAGCAGTTTGCTTCTACAACTATAGTTTTCTGACTTTTCTCCATCTTTGTTTCGTGCCTCAGCGTAAAAATACCCTCAAATTGGCATCCAATTCTGTTTTTGTTTTTAGACCAATATCTCCATTAATTCCTCTTGCCGAAGCCCATTTTGAATGAAAGAAGTTCACGACAATCATTGCCAATGTAATAGTAGATTTTTACACAGATGTCATTTTTTGAACATTTGACAGCAAACACGACAACTGATCGGCCGTGTCAAGTTTGATTTGAAACATTCGCAGTCTGTAGCATGTAGTTCGCGTTTAATTTTATTGTACATTTTTTTTTTAAAGTAGGGTTTGTTTCAGTTTTTTGCAAATTAAGGTCTTTTTAATGACTGAGGAAAAACTGATCAGTTTGATATCCCTGAAAAAACAAGCTCCAACAAATTTTATGTTATTTGCTAGCCGGCAGCTGTCTGTATTTGGGAAAAACTGTACCTGAGGTCTTGAGTACATCCTGACCAAGATGGACAAATAACAGGTGTTACGGGTTACAACACTTAATGACAACCCCAGTAATATCAGCAAAAGCTTTATTCTGGAAGCACTGTGGGGCCACAGGCACCTAATGTTTGACTGGAAAAAGTAGGCTTTAGTGCTGGGCAGGCAGAATTTCATGGTTAGGAACTTTTGGGCACCTCATATTTATTCTTAGACCACACGCACAGCATTGTCAGAGAGTAAAATCTTAGAGACACATATGCATGAAAAATTTCAAATGGCTTTCTTTGCTGCTTTGTTTGACTCTGTTTAATTTTTAAATTTTACATTGTTTTACAGTGCACCAAAAAGCTTGAAAAGCTGCCAAAGTTGGAAAATTTCAGAGCAGTCCATAACTGGGCTGCAGATGGAAAAATCCTGGAGACCGCTAGAGCGGGTGCAATTAGCCAATCAGATTATAGGACTACTGAGATGCTGGCGGAAAAAAGTGAAATACTTATTACCAGTTTGCCAAATTTTATGGTGCGAAGAAAGTCACTCGGATTTTTTGCTTTCTTTGTTCATATTGATGTCAGAAAATATCGAAAAAAGAAACCCAGAGTCAGGTGGGCTTTTTTGAGCATGTGCAGATTACTTAATAAGCTTGCATCCTCAGTGCGCATGCAATTGTAAAACTTTAGGAAGCCACCTTAATTGGACAATTCTAACAAATGAAAGGATAATAGTTGTGCTGACAATGGAAAGGTGTAGACTTTGGTCCGTAGGTCAATGTTTTAATGGAGAAGGTCACTTCAAAAAGCTTACTCTTTTTGCAACATCATCCAAAGCAAGTAAATATTCAGCTTTTCCACTCACTGAAGTTTCAACCTCTAAAGTGTTCGCTATTTAAAAAAAACAATTATAAAGAAGGGACTTGGGGGCTACCATATTGAAACTGTCTTAACAGCCAGGCCATGTTTATCTGATGTCAGCCTGTCTGACTCAAAATAGGCAGGAAGAGAAAAACCTGCAATTGACTTGGCATCCTTCACAAGGTCAGCAAAAGCTATTTTTCCAAGTGATTATCCTCTTATTATCTTCAATGCTATCATTTTGGAGTTTGGAGCATGTTTGACTCAAAATAGGATGGCTCAAGAGCAGCCATAACCCTGAGTGGTAGTTAAAAACTCTTCGGAAGCTATTTGGACTAAATCCCTTGTACAGAATAATGACACAAAAATGCAGCCTGGCTGCTGACCTGAGTACTGTTCTAAATGGTAGCAAAGATATTTGAATTTTGGGCTTCTTTGGAGTCGACAGAAAACCTGCACTTAAGAGGCTGAAACTTTGGTGTGTGGCTAAACTTATTGCAAGGTTTTTATTAGTTGACGACAAAAATTATGCAATTTTTGGAGTGACCTTCTCTCTTAAGTTTAGACTTTACTTGATTATCAGTATTAATAGTAAATTCAGGGGTTGCATTATGTTTTCAGCAGGGCAACTGGTTTTCACAGGTGGGCAAAACTCTTTGAATGGAACTTTTGAAATTTTACCCAGTGCCTGACCTTTAATGAAACCACTGAAATCTAGTCAGTCTGAGGCCATTATAACTTATACATTGATAACAGTGTGGTAGGAATATGATAGAGTGGCCAAAATAATATTTTAGTTGGGACATTTTTCAGCATTTGAAGACAAATTTATTACAGTCACCTCAAAGGGTTTTAACTGCCAATCATTTCTAAGTATTTGTTGCAATCTTTTATGCATCTGTTACAGTTTTTATAGGTAGAGTGGTTTTCAATTGAGTGAAGTAAAACCAAAACAAAACCAGTTACTTATTAATTAGACTACTCAGACCATTTGGAACAGGAGTAAAACCAACACCATTTAGTAATTGCCTAATTACTTCTAACACAGAATTGAAAACTGCTCTAACCATCTGATTACTGATTTACTGGCACTATGAGTGATGTTTGGAAATTCTCTCAAACTTGTACAAACTTTCGAGTGACTGCAATTTGAATGAATTTTCTGATATCACAAGACTAGTAGTGTAAATCCTCAACCAGGCTTTACTAGATTATTCTTACAAAATACTAAGTAAATCACATATTCAGTATTTTTATTTAATTTTATTTGCAAAAACTTGGTAGTTTGGTACACTTTGTTGTCATCCTACAGCAATTTAGCTGATTTGAACATTTTTATACCGAGTTTCTGCAGAATTATGTCATTTTTTAATGAAATTAGTTTGACTGTTGAAAATTGCCAATCATGTTGGGTATTTCGATTGCACTGAGTCCCTGCTGTATAATTATGTTTGTGCTTTGAGTGTTTTTCTGTGTGTGCTTTTTCTTTTTTTTTTCTCTTCAACCTTAGTAATGTAACTTACCTTAGGTAAATTGGCCTCCTAGCCTTCTTAACTCTTTAGTAATTTTAGGAGGTCAATATCCCTCTCCATTGTAATTGAATTGTTGTGTTAAATAAAGTTGTTGTTTGTTGTTGCTTACAGTTTGTAATACCAATAAAATAATTATTTTTGTTTGGACTTGAAAACAACATTTGCCCATGCCCAAAAGGAAAATTTCTACCCAGGCTGCTAATTACTATCCAGTTGGCATCATCAATGTGACTTGAAATATACTCAAAACCATGTTATGAGTCCAGTCATGGTTTTAACAGAACAATGAGTATCATTACTTTAAATCATAATCATGATTCCAGACCTGATTGAAACAGTACAATTGGCATCAAAGTAATGATTCATGGCTATGAATCATGTTATGATTCCAGATATGAGTAGAACAGACCAGTCAGCATCATAGCTATGATTCCAGACATGATGTTACACATCAGTTGGCAATAGGCTATGATTCATATGACTGTCAATCATTATTATGATTCCAGACATGATTTAACACACCAGTTTGCATCATAGCTATGATTCATATGACTGTAAATCATGGTTACGATTCCAGTCATGATTTCAACACACCTCAAAACATCATGGTGATGATTTAGAGAGGACTGGAATCATACTATGGTGTTAAGGGTACAGATCAAATCATCATATGATTTGTTACCATTCAAATACGACTATTGTATCATCACATGAATCACCATACATGATTCATTAGGCTGAATTCCTGTGATGCGCAAAATCAGATCATTTGCAATTTTGATTTTTGTGAACTCTAGAAAAAGTATGTTACTTCTGTCGAAAAACTAAAAGCGACGCATTTAGTTATTTTCTTCTTCTTCTTTTAGTTCTTCTTTTTGTTCTTGTTGTTGTTGTTCTTGTTCTTGTTCTTGTTGTTGTTGTTGTTGTTGTTCTTCTTCTTCTTCTTCTTCCTCTTCTTCTTCTTCTTCTTCTTCTTCTTCTTCTTCCTCTTCTTCTTCTTCTTCTTCTTCTTCTTCTTCTCCTTCTCCTTTTCCTTCTTATTCTTATTCTTATTATTCTCCGTTATTTTTTATTTGTTACTTATTTAGGAGGATCATTTGGCAGATATGGTTGTAATTATTTTCTTAGCTCGTTAATTGTTTTTCTTTGTTACTGCTCACGCAGAAGTTAGATCATTTGGCGGATCTGGACACTAGGTAATGTCTCATTTATTCAAATTTAATTTGCTTATTATTCTATTCTGAGCTATTCCTGGTTTTCAGTGTCATTCCATTAAAAATAAAAACGTAAACCGTTCACAAAAAGGAAAAGGAAAGAGGTAAATATGCAAACACAAGATTGAGGTCACAACAATTTTTCCTATGTAAGATATGCGGAGGAAAGTTTTACCCAAATTTATAGAAATTTTTATGGAGACGCCATGCTGGTGCCCATCCGGATGGGCACCAACATGGCGGCCGGAAAATAACAGAAACATCTGTTATTGAGTTTTGCTACAAAAGCGTGAATTTCTCTCTTGAGGAACTCAAAAATATTAAAATTATACTTTCTAATGCAAGGACTGTCCAAATAGCCATATTCTCCATAATAAGTCACTTTTTAACCAACATAACAGCTCCCTCGACCGTCATCTAAATGTCGCCTCGCGGAAAAGTTTAGAAATTCAAGCGTAGTTTATCACAAAACCAAGAACCCATTTGGAGCGAAAATTTAAAACAATAGAAGTTAATTTTGAGCGGTTCTTATACATCATGGAAGTAAAATCTCAGTAGGATCAATAGTTTGTAATTTGAATTTTAGTGACGTCATGTGAAAACCGGTAATAGGGGGCTTTTCATTGACATCTCACCGTTGCAATTTAAGGTAAGGAACTTTATTATTTATCCATCTTGCTATGGTTTGTTTTAGCTCCTATACACTGCACAGTGACTATTTCACACGGTCGACGAGCAGCCCTTCGGCTCTATCGCCGTCTGAAACGTCAATACCCCTGCCTGTCACGGTGATCAGTGACAGTTTCTCAATGTCTGAAGCGTCTTCGGCGAGCCCCAGGATCGTGGTCGATAGGTATGGATACTGAATCCTCCTAGAGAACTGTTTATAATGCAATAAAATAACCTAAAATAAGAATAACTGAGGTCTTCCCGTAAGCGATATCTCTAGAGCTGTTTTGTTTTGATTTGATGCCGCAGTTTCTTCTTCTTCGTCTTCTTCTTCTTTTTATCGTTGTTGTTGTTGTTGTTGTTCTTCTTCTTCTTTGGATGGGCACCAACATAGCGCAGAAGCCCCAGCGAGTTTCTCTCTCGAGGAACTCAAAAACATTAAAATAATATTTTCCTAATAAAATCACTGTTCAGATATCCAAATTCCCCGAAATAGATCACATTTTTAACCAACTTAACAGCTCTCTCGTCGGTCATGTAAATGCAAGCTTAGAACCCATTTGGAGGGAAAATTTGTAAGAATAGTGGTTTTGAGGGGCTTTTATACATCACGAAAGTAAAATCTCAGTAGGATCAATGGTTTTGCAGTTTGAATTTTTAGTGACGTCATGTGAAAACCAATAATAGGGGGCTATTCATTTGTAATTCCGTAAGGACATTTCACCGTTGCAATTAAAGGTAAGGAACTTAAACATTTATTCAGTTTGTTCTGTTCAGTTTGTTTAGTTGTACCACAACGGTCTCTGACTCTTTCACAACGTCGTCGTCTGTTTCGGCTTTATTGTCGCCGTCTGTTTCCACTTCAACGTCGTCGTCTGTTTTGGCTTGAACGTCGTCGTCTGTACCAGATAGAGCGCCGCCGTATCTCGGGTAAGCGTAAATCTCTAGAGCTGTTTGTTTTAATTTGACCCCACTTTTGTTTTTGTTGCTTTATTTTTGTCTTTTTTTGACGGATCATCCAATGCATACCCTTTTTGTCAGACTTGAACACCACAGTAGTACTTTAAAGGGCCCTAGCTAGTCAGCCACACCTTTGTTTTTGTTTACATGTGAGAATTTGGCTATTGTAATTTATTCGGAGCCTGTCGAAACAAAGAAAAATCACTGTAGAACTACTCAAGATAATTAAACATACCTTCTGGAACACAGCTTACAGTAAAACAATAAGGATTCGCTTCACCATGCTATATCAATAATTTCGATGTCATCGAAAATGGCGGAGGCTGACTGGGGTCCTTAAATTCCCTTTTTTCGATTTCTGTGTAGTTGCACTGCATTTCCCTTCCCCGTCGATCTAAGCCTCAAACTTTGCTGTTTAAATTTTAAAAGTGTATCTGCAAAGGACACGCGTTCAATTAAATCCCAGAATAGATGATGCAAACTCCCGTAATGATTAATGTTTCAGCCATCATAAGCGCGAAATTTATACGATAACAGCACAAATTCTCGGGCGCTCATTGGCTATTTTTTATCGTCAATAAGCGTACAGACACATGAATTTATAATTTATGCGATGAGCAACGAGCGAGAGCGGACAATTTGACAGTTTGTTACTGTAAGAAACAAATAGACGTCAGTTATTCATGCGTCTGTCTAGTTATAGACAATGAATTTCGTCATTACATTGTCAAAGTAGTCTGCAGATCCACTCGACTATCTCGTGGGGCCACAGCTACTTTGACAATGTTATGACGAGATTCATGAGTAATGTCCAGGATTGAACGCAGCTACGAAAACTGCGAAATTTACAAAAATTCGCCATACCACTTACAAAATCAACAAAATTTATTCAAAAGGTTGCAGGGGAGCCCTGTCCAAAGTTACGAAAATTGCGAAATTTACGAAAACTGCGAAATTTACAATAATTCGCAAGACCACTTACAAAATGAACGAAATATATTCAAGGGGTTGCAGGGAAGGCCCATCGAAATTCACGAAAATTACGAAATTTGCGAAAACTGCGAAATTTACGATAATTCACCATACCACTTACAAAATCAACGAAATTTATTCACAGGGTTGCAGGAAGGCCCATCGAAAGTTACGAAAATTGCAAAAATTACGAAATTTACAAAAACTGCGAAATTTACGATAATTCGCAATACCACTTACAAAATCAACGAAATTTATTCACAGGGTTGCAGGTAGGCCCATCGAAAGTTACGAAAATTGCAAAAACTACGAAATTTACGAAAACTGCGAAATTTACGATAATTCTCAATACCACTTACAAAATCAACGAAATATATTCAAAGGGTTGCAGGGAAGGCCCATCGAAAGTCACGGAAATTACGAAATTTGCGAAAACTGCGAAATTTACGATAATTCACCATACCACTTACAAAATCAACGAAATTTATTCACAGGGTTGCAGGAAGGCTCATCGAAAGTTACGAAAATTGCGAAAACTACAAAATTTACGAAAACTGTGAAATTTACGATAATTCTCAATACCACTTACAAAATCAACGAAATATATTCAAAGGGTTGCAAGGAAGGCCCATCGAAAGTTACGAAAATTACGAAATTTACGAAAAGTGCGAAATTTACGATAATTCGCAATACCACTTACAAAATCAACGAAATATATTCGAAGGGTTACAAAAAGTGCAAAATTTGCTGAAATTCGCAAGACCATAGACAAAATCAACGAAATTTAGGGAAACTGCGATATTTATGAGAATTCGCTAGTCCATCAATGAAATCGAAGGAAATTTTTCAAAGGGTCAGATGAAAGTCCTTGATAAAAATAACCCAAACTGTAATATTTACATGTAGGTCAATTCACAAAAGCATGGATTATATCTAATGTGTCTTTTGATAGGCCTAAATAGTAAATGTAAGATAAACCAAAACATTAAAGTGAAGTATATTTCACCCTCACCCCACATCAAACTAGAATTCCATTCAAATTATTCGCTTTATCCCTAGTGGGACAAGCAAGGTCAATTAAACCAAAAGTATGAACATTTCATGATTATTGACTGTTTGCAACAGTGGAATGTCCTTTAATAGGGGCATGGACGTTCGGAGAACTCTTTTGTATGTGGAAATAAGTTGCGTTTTTCAGTTCTCATGGATTACAACGTGCAAAAAAGGTTATTCCACGGAAGCTTTCTGCAAATTTGCAAAGTATTTCCAACACGAACTTTAGTATTTACTATTAAACTCACAGATCCACGCAAAACAGGGTAGCCACTTAATATAGACTTCTCTGAAGTGAAGTTTCCATAGCCTTTAATGAAGGTTGCCAATAAAGAATGCAGCATACAGATAGGTATGATGATTTCTGCAACTACAAATATGGAGGGTGTAAACGCGAAGGAAATTGAAATTGAAATTAAAGGCAACGAAGTGAAAGTAAATCGACAAAGCGATTACTTACAAGCAATCTGATGGTCCCTAGTACAAACACTTCATAGGTATGCCTATATACACAGTCATTATGCACAAAATTAAGAAAAAGGAAGGACTTGAACACTAAGGGAATAAGCAACATGGCGTCCGAAGGTCATACCGCTGACCTTTTCGTATCAACAGGCATACAGTCATGTTAGAGTCGCGAAATGTCCTTTAAGACGGTAGGTTTATGTTCTATAATGAATTACTCTTTTGTGACCTTTCCCAAAGCTCGCTTTAAGATTAGAGTAGTTTTAGGACAATCTTTATACGTTGCGACGAGTTTGTAGAATGGTGGAATATTTTTCTTCCGCCAAAGATTGGCGTACGCTAAAATTAAACATAGCTGAAAGCACTTTCGAATAAGACGCTTTAGACTGATGTATGCTTCGAATGTTCGATTCTTGAGTCCCTTGATACAAGCCAACTGAATATCACCCTTTGAGTACGGTACGGTAAATGAGTAACCCGCGACAGGTTGCGTCTGCGACGCAGGCTGGGAAATACTTGTCCAAAGTATGCTTTCGATACTCATTTGATTCTGCATAGAACGAACGCTTTGAGAACGAACCATGACAGTATGTTGTCCATTCTTGTGTTTCATTAATCTCACATCGGTCGTGACTTTTCCCGACACTGGCTTTAACTAAGGTTGGAGGAGTTTTACAACAATCTAATACGCCACGTGTTTGTAGAATGGTGGAATATTTTCCTGGCGCGCTTTTTAATCCCAGAGACAGGCGTGCGCTAAAATATCGCTGATAGCGTTTTAGAATAAGAAGCTTACTTGTTGAATGAGTGCTTCGCTACACGGCTAATAAAAGGTGTGTTCAGTGGAATGGAATATCAAGTCTCCTCTCGCTTTATCTTTTTATGGACACGCGCGCTTAGTAGAAGGTAGAATAAATACTCAGGCAACAAGAAACGCTTATCTCGTGTTATGTTTTGCTTCTGTTATGTTAATTTCATATCATTCCGCTCACTTGGTCTCACTTTCCCCTTAACCCGTTTTTAATACGATACTCGGTCAACAACAAATGCCTTAGAACGAGAGAAACATGCAGCTTGTTATCTTGCTTTGTGTGTTACATGTATGCGGTAATAATATATTTTCATCCCGCTAAATCGTTCCAGAGAGAACAAAAACATGCTTGTCGTCTTTGGCGGTCCTTTTGTGTTATGTTAACTGCGAAAAAATCGCAAATTTTGTAAAATCCGCAGGTCGGCACTAGTAGGTGGAATTTGCATTACAAAGAAGTGCAAAAAATCGCAAATTTCACAATGACTTATTGAAAAATCGTGAAGGTAGCAAAAATCGTAAATTTGTAAATTTTGTAAAATCCGCAAGCCGGTGCTTGCTGGTCGATTAGCATAAAATTGTAAATTTCAGCACAACGTACCGAAAAATCGTTGAGGCAGCAGATTTTTGTATATCTTGTAGAGTTTAACGAAAAATCGCAAAATTTGCAAAATTTGTAACTGCGTTCAATCCTGGACATAAGTGAGATTCATGATCAATAACTGGACAGACGCATGAAAACCTGACGTCAATTTGTTAAGTAACTGTCCTATGATCTTTAATCTCAATCTACAACATTGCCAATTAATAGCAACAATGCTGATTCTTTGAAGCGAGCTTTTTCAGGCTTCATTATCACAACTTACTAGCATGTCTTGATTTAACTCTGTTGGTTTTTCTTCTCTCCTTAGCTCGGCATCCATCTATTAACTCTAGACAACACTACGATATGCCAACTAAGGAAAAGGATGGTTGTCAATTTATTCAAGAACAGCAACCAATAGTAATAATAATAATAATAATAATAATAATAATAATAATAATAATAATAATAATAATCAACTTTATTTATAGAGGGTAACACACAACAGTAATCACTGACAAACTAGTGGCCCTCATATAAAATGTACAGAAAAAAGATAAAATGTTAAAAGTTAAAAATATAAAAAGTGTCTTAAAACGAGCAATGACAACATGGAATTTAAAAATAAGAAAACTACGAGATGCATTGGGTAAAGACCAAAAGTAGAATAGCAGAAATTGAAAAATTAGATGATAAAATGGTCCAATTCCTTATAACTGTCCATAAAATGTTTGAAAATTTTGAAGGGTTTGAAGGGTTAAAGTCGAAGTTAAGATTCAAATGTCATGAGATCGTGTTACGTAGGTGATTGTGGGATAGTTATTGTTGTTACACTTAGAAAGCAACGATGTGCGCTGTTAATCAGACGGGATTAAAGTGAGGAATGATCTCCGCAGAACATTTTTCAATTCAGCAGTTGGAAAGAGGAAGCCTGAAAAAATCAGAGCCGCGCTTTTCGAAAGCCGGTAATTAACGTTAACTCATGGTTAGACGTTAACTGAATCGCTATGTTTTTTGTTTAAAAAATCGTTTTCAACTCTAATGTTTGGTGTAGTTTAAGATTACTACAACTCAAAACTGAAGGGCAAACAATATAAACAGAACACCTCACCACATAGTTACAAAACTGAAATCAGAATTGTCGCTAACCCTGGGTTAGCTTAATCGGGCTTTGAACTACCCAGCCGGGGCTTCAACCGGATCCCGTTGAAGCCCTGATTATTTTTTCAGGCTTTTTTTTTCTAATTGCTTTAACTGGAAAATTTGCTTCGATGATCATTCTTCATCACTTTCATCTACAACCGCAATGGCAGTTCAAATAAGGATTATTTCATATGTACTTCACATATGATCAGACTGGATTAAAAGTTGGCTAAGAAATGCTTCTTTTTTGTCTTGTGTATTATATTCCTTCTGCGAGCAGTTCATCTGAGAATCTCATGGAGCAAGTACTGATCCCCATTGCTAGTGGGAATGTTTGTCATTGCCTTGTACCTGTTGAAGAACTGTCCAACGCGGGTTTTGAGTCGTACTGCTTCCTTTTCCCAAAGCAATGATATGGAATTTCTGGCGGTTGAGTTGCCATGAATAAGCCTGAAACTCAACACAGAATGTCGTCAACCGGAAGTTTATGCTCTTCTTTTAAGCTCGTTTTTATGCCCAATAAATGAGTTACAAAGCTCTCATTTTAGCATCTACAACTTGACACTTTCAACGAAAAGAGAGTAATACCCGTCAAAGAGGAGACATGCATCATGGGAAATAGTGTCAGTATTTAAGCTTGGGTTTGCACTAGAACTTTTAATTTGCTCTCCTCAGGAGACATAATCGGAAACAGGGGAAGTTATATTGCAAATGGCAACTGAGTGACCATGGAAGTAGCATGAGGGGAGAGCGTGCTATTTGTTTAGCATTGGACAGATATACAATATGAGTTAAAGTCCGTGTGAGCATTATGAAAGTTTTTCGCAATTCCTTTAGCAGGTTCTGTCTTACAACTTCTGTTGTTTTATCTTGTTCCTAATTGCCCTGAAAGTTCGTTCTAATCCTTAGGAAAAATTACCCAAATAGTCTCTGCGAGTGCGCTTTAGTCACCAAGATAAGGGTGTGCCAATGCCTTTTTATTGGAAATTGTGCCAAAATATAGCCATTTTTATCTGGACCAAAAAGGGCCACTAAAAGCTTCCCTTGCGGATGAAACCAACATGTCTTTGTTGATAGCATAGCTTCTTAGTAGTATCACTGGATGCTTTTAAGATAATGCTTTTAATGCTATGCGTCTCTTGCATCAGGGATGTTACCACTAAACTGGAAATTGGCTGACATTACCCTTTGCATAAGAAAGGCGCTAAAAACAATCGAAAGAACTATCTGTGCCCCGTCTCACTCACATCGGTGGTGTTCAAAGTGTGCGAAATGATAGTAAGGCGACAGTTAGCCTGCGTAGCAAGCGTTTCCGTGAAGCAAAGAGCGAAAAAACGGGGTTTTCGGCGTTTTGCCCGCGCGAAAAATGGGGCGAGAGCAAAAATAAGAAGGAGGGGGTGGGGGAGAGGAAGGAAGTGTCCTTCCTTCCCCTCCCCCACCCCCTCCTTCTTATTTATGCTGTCGCCCCATTAATCACGCGGGCAAAACGCCGAAAACCCCGTTTCTTCGCTCTTTGTTCCACGGAAGCGCTTGCTACGCAGGCTAGGCGACAGCTTGTTAATTTTTTTTTGGATTACAAACGAGGTCTTCATTCCGGAGCAATATTTGGCTTCCTGAAAGAGAAATACTGTTTTTCTCAATTGTTATCTTCGTTTTACGATTGGGCCAGCGAGAGAAACAAAGGCTTGACAACTGATGTTATATTTTTAGACCTTTCAAAGGCTTTTGACAGAGATGCACGCATATGGTATCCAAGGTCTATGAGGTTGGTCACGGCCAGCGCTAGCTTAAGACACGTTCTGGTTCTCTCTGTCCGTTCTCGGGTAAAGGATTCATGTTCAAGCCAATTGCAGTTGTCGGTTTAGTTTGGTTTTTAACAACTGTTTTATGGTTTGAGCGACAACGCATGCAAATGTAAATGCATGGACAACTTCTTTGCTGCCCATCCCGCGAAAAAACAAACAAACAAACAAACAAACAAACAACAAACAAACAAAAAACAGTGCTCCTTCTTGAACTGCCAGAGGAAAATTCGACTGGAAACTGGCTCAATCTCGTACAAATGCGTCAATGGAAACACCATATCTTCTAATTTGAAGGCAAATCTCGTTTTGTGCCCGTTTTGAATGACCGAGGATGGGTTCATTCCAAGGGGAAGTCTCTATTATATATAAGCGAGCACTATTCCAGCGTTGTGAAAAGTATTATAAAAAATAAATTACATACGGCTAGATCACATCTGAAAATAACCAGGTTACTTTTGCACACAATTAGTCCCATTGAAAGCAATTATCGCAAACCACAATAGAACCGCAAAATTCTTGCGAAGACAGATAAATGACGTCACGCGATAGCAGCCGAACCTGGTGAAGTTAGCTCTGGTTCGAGATGGAGCTATATTGGTAGTGCGTCTCCAAAGGTTATAGTTTTTCAGCCGTTTTGGTCATAAACAGGGTATGGTTTTTGTAGTACTCTAGCCTTGATATGGGTATGGGTATGTTTTTAGGAAGAAGGAGCCACTTTTTAATCATGATCGAAAAGAAAATCAACAAAAACCCTTCTCAAATTATGTTTACGGTAATTTAACATGGTCTGGACCAGGGAACTAATTATAACGCAGGTCTCATAAATAAGGATTCGAATTTTTGGTTGTCATAAATAGTAGAGAATATTGCAGACGTTTGTCATAAATAAGGTAAGAGTTTTGGGAAGCGGGCCGTACACCCCCAACCAAATTTTAATGGGGATTCCCTCCCCTTCCCTTCCCCCCCCCCCCCCCCCCCCGGCGTTTCCCACTACTACCAGAAACGTGTGCTGACACTGTTTGATCCCGTGCGCGGTGTTTTACTTTTCTTTGAATTTCAGACATTGTCTGTTAGCCCTCCGACGCGTAGAGAACCTTATACCCCACCGTGGTACAGTGGTTGGAAGCGAGGTGGATGGAACCCTTACCTGGCTTCTGGTTGGCACCCGGATGGCACTTTCGTACGCCAATTTATTCATGGATAAATTTGAGCAACAGGCCATTGACAACTCTTCACTCAAGCCGTTCATTTGGTGGAGGTTTATCGTTGATATCTTCATGATTTGGACAGATGGAGAGGAGCATCTGAAAACCTTCATAGGCTACCTGAATTCTATTCACCTTAGCATCAAATTTACTCATGAGTATTTAAATTCTTTGCACCAGACACTCCCTTTCCTAGATGTCCAAGTTCATCTCATTAACAACCACATCCAAACAGATCTCCATACAAAGCCCACAGACAAACATCAATGATCAGTGTGCCGTCTATATTTAGTATTCTGGTTGTAATAAGGCAAATCAATTTTATTTTGCGTTAAGTACAAAGCTTTCGGACCTTTCTACGATGTCGCCTTAAAGCTCACTTTCAATACAAAATGACTATTAAGTACCTACAATATAATACTTACAAATAAACTTACCTTCAATAGGAAAATTGAAATTATTATACATTGAACTCTCGAACTCTTTTCTGATTGGTCGAAAGCGTATAGTGAATTTTCGAAATCAGCGCTCCTGACGTAACGTCATACCTGCAGATTATACAATAATAATCTATGTCAAGGACGCTCAAGCACCCAAGTTCACGGGTAATCATGTCAAGTTCGGGCGTTTTGTGTTGATCACTGTACGTTATCTTCCATAAACTACTTGCATAGAAACTAATCCTACATACAAACTCAGTAGTATTCACACAAACAAAACTGAGCAGTATCTTCAGAGTTAACATTTTAGAGCCTCGATGAAACATAACTTCGGGCTAAACTCAACCTTTCAATTGTGCTAGGGTCGCGATAGACTCTAGCAAAATCCCCGCAAGAGTCTGATGAAAGGAGAGAAATTTTGAAGTTATAAAACACCTCTATCCAGATTTAGTGTATACACACTCAGTGATCTTGGTGTTTTAAGCAATCTGATTGGTTCGCTATCTCTGGCTAATGAGCATTCGTAAATTCTCAGCTCCGACTATTGCATTTCTAGCTTTTTGATTGGCTAAAAAACCCCGACTATGAGCTAATAGTCGGAGTTTTACGTCATATGGAAAATGCGCCAAGTTTACAATTTTTCGCTTTGTAAAATTGTGGAAATAAAAATCGGCGGCAAAACCCGGTTTGAGAATTTACTAAAACAATTATTCCATTCGCCCTTGTTGGATATGAAGTGATTATAACCAACTCGCGCTACGCGCTCGTTGGTTATTTTATCACTTCATGTCCAACGCGGGCTCATGGAATAATTGTTATTTGTTATACCTCCCAACTCAAATACGTTCTCCGATTGGAGGAGAACGCGTCACGTGCCGTGGGTTAAATCTCTCTAACTCCCTAGGGCAAATAAAACTCACTAACTCCCTAGAGAAACAACAACTTGAACTTTGGACTCGCACGTGATCACGTTGTGCACCTTGAAACCGCGGGAAATTTGTGTACCAGTCAGCCTGAAATAAGACGACGTTTCTCATTAGAGACGGCATTCATTATTCAAGAAGAGGGATTTATAGTCGCAAAAACATATCATGCAGATTAACAAAAGGGCAAATACATGTATGAACGTTTCGAGTCCCCAAGCTTTTGGTTTGGCGCCAAAAATGGGTTGCCCACGTTCGTCAACTCGCTCGTCGATCGCCGTCGCCAGGTAGGAAAGTATTTGTGTTATTTACAACAAAATATGCTGTTCCTGATCAAATCAAACTCAAAATGCTCGAGTTAAGCATTAGAAGACGCCAAAGCAACTTTAGTACTGTCTATATTTTTTGTTAGCTGCGAAGAAAAATACTGTTATCGTGATTTTTCGATAGGATAGGTTGGTTTTGGCAGCCGCTCAATTTTGAGAGTGCGGCCAGCGTATGCAATGGCGTCAAGCAAATCATTTTTTTCGGAGCTTTTTCTATTTTTGAGTCGGGAGGTATAACAAAACACTTAATGACTGGCCCCTCGGGAAACAGTGAGTTTTGTTTCCCCTCGACCTCAATGTTGCCCTCGGCTTCGCCTCGGGGAACATTGAGGGTCTCGGGGAAACAAAACTCACTGTTTCCCTTGTGGCCAGTCATTAAGTGCTTATTATTCACCCCCTACCGAGTGAATAATGCGTAAGCCAAACAAAAACAAAATGGCACGTTTTCCACGCATGAATTGAGAGGTCAATTAAATCGATTTTTAATGGCTTCCTTCTGAAAATGTTGTTGAGATCACTTCCTGTGTATGTACTAATTAAAACAATTATTCTTGTCAATCTCGGTGAATAGTGGCAGAATATTTACCTCGATTTCAAAGAATAATTGTTAAATATCCAAACAGATTTTCACTGTGCTACCGGAAAGCCGTTAATCTTCATCATATGTGAAATTTAGAATGAAGTAATGTGGAGTTCTTGTAAAAGAAGCAGCGAAACACAACTTGGTTTGTGATATAAAGTGGGACATACCTAAATTCGACAAGTTCTTATTTAGCTCTACGTCACTCAAATTGGAACAGCTTACGACGAAAATTCTTAAGTAAAATTCAACCAGACATAAACGTATTGAGTTTGGAACCAGTAGTATCAAAAATTTCGAGTGCCATTCCCCCTCCCCCCCCTCCCCCCGCTATATCTGAAAAAATCCACGCAGCATGTACGTGCGTTTGCCGCACGCGATGACGCAATTTGTTCTAAAAAGAGAAAAATTGTCCCATATCATAGGGACAGCCCCAATGCTAGAAATAGCGCGCGCTTACGGCCTCCGTCTCCGATTATGGCTCATGAGGAGATAGAATGAAAAATTCTAGTGAGTTGTGTTGGCTTGGAATGATTGCCCACGTGCAATCCCAAGCTTAAATAATCACAAACCATTACCTATGATGCAACTTCAATAATGGACTCAGGCCCATCTGTCCAAGAACAGATGGATAGAGAACACAGAGAAGTGCTTGCGGACCAGGAAACAGTACGACTCCGCCATCTTTCCGTTTCCTCGCCTGTATCAAAGTAGCATCAATAGGTAACATGGGGGCCAACTAGGAAACCGAATGGTTTAATTATTTGGCCACCATGCTCAAGCACTTTTACTTAATACAATAGTAACATCGTCAGCAACTACAAATGTTTGTAATTAAATGAAGTAACTACATCAAGAGGTAATAAATTGAATCGAATTGAATTCAATAGCGGAATCCTTTGCCACAGAAATATATTGAGCTTAAGCACAGACGTTTTTAAGCCACGGACGTCGACCTTAAGTCGAAACGTCTCCTCTTTTGACGAGTATTACTCCCTTTTCGTTGAAAATGTAAAGTTGTAAATGCTAAAATCAGAGCTTTGTAACTCCTTGGTTTTGCATAAAAACAAGCTGAAAGGAAGAACAAAAACTTCCAGTTGACAACCGTGGCTATAAAACGCCTCTGCTTAATTTCAGGCTGATTCGTGGCTACTCAATCGCCAGAAATTCCATATCATTGTTTTGGGAAAAGGAAACAATACGACTCAAAAACCCTGCGTTTGACCGTTCCTTAAAATTATTGCAGTAGCAATGAGGATGAGTTCTTGCCTCCATGAGATTCCCAGATGATCTGCTAGCAGAAGGAATATAATAGATAAGACAGAAAAGGAAGCATTTCTTAGCCCATCACTTTTAATCAAGTCTGTTCAACAGTGTACATTGGTGCATTTAAAGTATAACAACAATCCCACAATCACCAAGGCAGCATGATCTCATAACATTTGAATCTAAATTCGACTTTAACTCTTCACTATTGGTTGCTGTTCTTGAACAAATTGACAACGATCTTTTTCCTTAGCTGACCAGTACTATCATAGTGCTGTCTAGAGTCATTAGTCAGCCGATAGATAGCGAGCTAAGAAGAAAAGAAAAACCAACAGAATTAAATCAAGACGTTAATAAGTTGTGGTAATGAAGCCTGAAAATGCTCGCTTCAAAGAATCAGCATCGTTGTTATTGGCAAGGTTCTAGAGATGAAAGAATCTTAGGATTTACCATATTTCGGGAGCAAGATGGTTGAAACATTAATCATAAATGGAGTTTGCATTATCTAATCTAGGATTTAATTGAAACCAAGTCTTTTGTAGATACACGTTTTTAATATTTAACAACAAAGTTTTAGGCTTAGATCGATAGGGAAATAAATTTAAAGGAAAATGCAGTGAAACTACATAGAAATCGAAAATAGGGGATTAAACTACTACTGCGGCATTTGCGTCTGACAAAAAAGTATGCATTAAGTGTTCCGTCAAAAAAAGACAAAAAGAAAGCAACAAAATCAACAGCGGTATCAAAATAAAACAAAACAGCTCTAGGTTATTATGTATGGGTTATTGACCAAGTGTGAGGTTAAGATGGCTGGATATTGGCCAAGTTCTTTTTTTGCGTGTTTATGGACCGAGACGAAGTCGAGGTCCATAAACTCGCAAAAAAAAAGAGGCTAATATCCAGCCATCTTGACCGAACAAACTTGGTCAATAAAGGATTTATTATATGGCTTTTGGTGAAATTTTGCTTTCGGGATGCAGCGGGTAGTCCCGAGCGCTCCATCTTGCCCGCTCGGGTAGCCAACCACAGCGCGCGATTTGGTTCATCTTGCCCGCTCACGGAGCTAGCCATATAATAAATTACATTATTAACACTTTTTCTAGGAGGATTCAGTATTCATACCTATGGATTACCCAGTGGATGAGAAAGTCTCAGTGAAAGCCCTACAACAAAACATAAAACTGGATGAATGATAAAGTTCCTTACCTTGAATTGCAACGGTGAAAGGTCCACAAGAAATTATAAATGAATACGCCCCTATTATCGGTTTTCACATGGTAAAAAGGAGGTAAAGTCTGCATTCGAGCCAATTGACCCATAAGGCCGGAGCTTATCCCGGTTTCTGTAGCATGAAGAGACTGGGAGTGTTTCTACTCCCCCCTGGATGGGATGCTAGTCTATCGCAAGGTTACCCTCAGCACTGAATTCGCCGGTACCCATTTATACACCTGGGTGGAGAGAGGCACTGTGAGAGTAGAGTGTCTTGCCCAAGAACACGACACAATGTCCCCGGCCAGGGCTCAAGCCCGGACCGCTCGCTCCGGAGTCGAGGGCACTAACCATGAGGCCACCGCGCCTCCTTTTTCACATGACGCCACTAAAACTGTTGATCCTAGAGAGATTTTACTTTCATGATGTGTAAGAGCCGCTCAAAACTACTAATCATTTTAATGTTTTTGAGTTCCAAGAGAAATAAATTCATGCTTTTGTAGCACATCTTCGTAACAATTTTTATGAAAATGACGACACATTTCAAACGAAGTTTGCAAGACATGTTTCGGTCGTGCAACGACCATCTTCAGTTGAAAGTAAAATAATTGAAGTTACATTTGAATTTATAATATAGTGCTAAATAAAGATAAA
The DNA here is from genome assembly GCA_019787425.1 of Platygyra sinensis. NCBI lineage: Eukaryota > Metazoa > Cnidaria > Anthozoa > Scleractinia > Merulinidae > Platygyra > Platygyra sinensis. Next base: position 3,289 of record JAHPZR010049832.1, on the reverse strand, counting down.
TAACAACGTGAAATGAAATTGGGAATCTTACAAAATAGCTAGAGGTAACAAAAGAGTGTACAATAGTAACGTGTTAATTAGAACGAGAGAAGTTAAATTAACGTGATATAATTGCTTCTTTTATCTTGACCTGGAATTTTGTGGTCGCATGATCTATAACTTTAAAACATTCAGCGGAGCAGGAATTACGAGATGCCTCGGATTGTTGAAGGTGTTGAAAGATATGTGAGGTCCTGTCCCTATTTAAGTGTTCGAGAGGTGTCGGCTAGTTTCGCCGACATAGCAAGAATTACAGCTTGCACAGGTAAACTTGTAAACAACATTCGAACGAAGTTCAAGAGGCACAGGGTCCTTCACACTAAACATGTTACGGATCTTGAATGAAGAAAAGGCTAGCTTAACATCAAGATTGTTACAATAAAGTTTAAGTAGTTTACGCAATCTGTTTTGTGCTACAATAGAGAAGGGCCCAACATGAGGTAATTTGAAAAAATGTGTAGAATTAGAGGGAGGACTAGTAGGTGTGTTCGAAGGAGTCTGAGTTTTAGTAATATACTGCCTAATGGCCCTCTCAACGATATGACTGGGGAAAAGGTTTTTTCGTAAGATTAATAACACTTTCTTGATATCCTCATGAAAGCCTACCCACGTATTGTTAATCTTGTATGTTCTGTAAACTAGGGTCCTGATTAAGCCAAGTTTGTAAGAGAATGGGGTAAAACTGAAATAATTAGTTAATAGACCGGTGAAAGTTTTCTTACTATAGACCCTGGTAATAGGAGATTGAGGTTGACTGTTGTCAATCAGAACATCCAAAAATAAAATACTGGAGGCCTTATAGTTTCCAGTATTTTATTTTACCGACGTTATGTTGACGATACTTTTTGCCTATTTGACACTGAACATGACGCTACTTTGTTTTTTGACTACATCAACCACAGACATCCCAACATACGTTTCACCATGAAAAAGAGATAATAACAGATAACTCAGACTCCTTCATTTTCATAAAAATTATTGTCCGTCTGCTTCTTTCCAGAACTTCGTAACAGATGTTTCTGTTGTTTTCCGGTCGCCATGTTGGTGCCCATCCGAATTGGCTCCAGCATGGCGTCTTCATGCCAATTTCTATAAATCTGGGTAAAAAGTTCCTCCGCATATCTTCCAAAGAAAAGAATTGTTGTGATCTGAATCTTGCCGGAAGTGTTTGTGTTTGATTCTGGAATTGATCTATTGAACGGTTTTGGTTTTTATTTTGATCTGTTCTGAATGGCGTGACAGTGAAAACCAGGAATAGCTTGAGCCATTCCTTTTGGTGATACAGCTTGGAAGAGGATATTATGCACATTAAATTGAATCAGGAGAAGGAGAAGGAGAAGGAGAAGGAGAAGGAGAAGGAGAAGGAGAAGGAGAAGGAGAAGGAGAAGGAGAAGGAGAAGGAGAAGGAGAAGGAGAAGGAGAAGGAGAAGGAGAAGGAGAAGGAGAAGGAGAAGGAGAAGGAGAAGGAGAAGGAGAAGGAGAAGGAGAAGGAGAAGGAGAAGGAGAAGGATCGTTTCCCAAAAAAGGCTGTTCCCTTGCACTTTTCGAACTTTATCTGTCGAGCCAGTGGTCTGTTTTCTCTAAACTCGTTCTGTGAAGTAATGGAAAGACAAAGCGTTCAATTTTGACTACATGGAGTTTCATTTGGCTGCGTACTCTAGTGTTGAAAGAGTTTTCCTGTTATAATGTACTCTTCTATTAGGGAACAGTAAAAGAGAACCAAAGTATTCCTTTCTGGCTCAAGCGAAAAGTAAATTAAACTGTAAATATTTATGCATTCACATTTCCGCTAAATCCGTGAATTCCGTCCTTTCCGGGTCTATTGACGCTGTTTTGCTGATTCAGTGTTGACAGGGTCAGTTCACTACCACTGCAAGATCCAGGCAAACTTCTACTATCAAACGGAAATCACGGATTTCGCGGATTTAACGGGAATATGAATATCTAACTGTATGCTTTTCTTTAGTACTGTAAGTGTTTTAAAGGTCTTATGACATTTCAATTACGCTGGAAGTTCCAACCCATAGACTCTTCTACTACAAGACGGGAATGACGGATTTGACGGGTTTAACGGGAATATGAATATCTAATATACTCACATATAATACTTCTCTATATTACTGTAAGTATCTTTATGAATAATATATTACTTATATACCCCTTAAGATACTTACAGTAATATTAAGAAGTATTATGTAAAATATGATATTATATATTCATGTTCCCGTTAAATCCGTTAAATCCGTCCTTTCCGTCCTTGTAGGAGGAAAGTGTCTCTACGAATAATATATTATTTATACCCCTAAGGATACTTACAGTAATATAGAGAAGTTTATACGCAATATCCTATTACATATTCATGTTCCCGTTAAATCCGTTAAATCCGTCGTTTCCGTCCTTATGTTGTAATCTATTACACATGATCAGTTCACTAACACTGCAAGTACCAAGCAATATGAACTTCTACTATTGAACGGGGATGACGGATCTTGCGGAAAAAATACTTTGATCACCTGAATTCCTCGCAACTTCTGCATTTATTCATTTACGTTTTGTTATCTTGCCTTCCCATCAGTGACACCCATTTTCTCGATTACACACAACTTTAGAACTTTTCAAAACTGCATACACTAAATGACAGGGTAAAAATCATTTAAAATCGCTGTATCAGCACCAAATAAAGCGGTAGTAATCATCTCAAGATTAAGTGAAATAAACACCATGTCTACCCACTCACTTGTTCTGTAAAAATCATACAGTACAACAGAACGCGAAAAAAGCATTAAGAGTTGGCAAAAACTGTTTTTCAGGTTTATCATCAACACTTCCTCCCTACTTGTTTACCACTGCGCAGTTGACACGAACCAAATAAGCATGTATAACGTTTTCAGAAACAATCGTTTTGAAGTCAAATCAACATTGTCTACTGTTGTCTTTTAGCACATAGGTCACACAAACATGTAAGGAAAAGCTTCGATCACTTGGTAATCAAAGTTTTCAGGTCAAATCAACAGCACTTACTGTTCACTTGTTTTACGTGGTGCGCAACAGCCACTCAAAAATTATCACGACGTTGACTCGAAATTCATGTAATGAAGCTTTAGCGCATAATATCAAGTTTTCAGAAACAATCGTTTTCAAGTCAAATCAACACCTTCTCCTGTTGCCTTCTATCAAATAGCTCACACAAACATGTAAAGAAAGGCTTCGATAGCTTGGCAATTAAAGTTTCCAGGTCAAATCAACAGCA